>CAUYRT010086149.1:0-75992 GCA_963574885.1 Lepilemur ruficaudatus | reverse complement strand
TACTTTGTACATATTTGAAACTTTCTGTAAGAAAAAGTTTAAAAACGAGGTTTTGAAATCCACTTCAGGTTTCCTGAATCAGAATGACAAGGGATGGGACACAGGACTCTGTGTTTTTTATCAGTCTCCCCAGGTGATTCCAAAGATCAGCCAGATTTGGGACTGCTGAAAATTGGGATAAGATAGGCAACCATCCAAGAAAAGGAGATTATGGATTTTTAAATGAATATGAACAAAGAAAGTAGACATTGCTCTGCAGCCCAAGCTCATAATTCCTGTTCTAGATCACCAGGAAAAATTCCTAAAGATGCCAGTCTTGGGTGGGGAGGGGATGGGTAAATTCACACCTAATGGGTGTGGTGTGCACCGTGTGGGGGATGGGCATGCTTATAGCTCTGACTTGGGCAGTGCAAAGGCAATATATGTAACCTAAACATTTGTATCCCCATAATATTCTGAAATTTAAAAAATGTACAATGAAAAGCTTATAATATGAGACATACTTATTAGTTAAAAAGTATATAAACTATTATGTAAGTATACAGTATTATATTTAAGCCATATTAAAGAAAAGAAGTATTTAAAACATACCCTCCCCAAAACATTGCAGGAATATATAACAAAATATTTTATTTATTATTTTGGGGGCATAAAAACAGAGGTGCTTTTATTCATATATTTATAATTGTGTGATAAGTTTCCTTTTCTCTTTTTTGCCTTGCTTCTTTTTTCCTCCAATGAATATTCTGTCTCTATTATAAGAGTTACACAGATGAGTTATAGACTTATCCCAAAGAATGAGTAAGCTAAGCTTAACTCTGTAACAGAGAGTTAGGTATTGAAGTTGAGGGCTGATTCTGATTATGGAAAAATATATCTGTTTATCCAATTTGTCTCCTGTCTCTTTCTGTAATCATATTCACTTATGTCTCTAATGGCATTATTGTAAATAAATTAAAATAAAGTATCATTATAAAACTTGGTAAGGTATTGGACATAAGATGTTGATGTTGAAAGAAGTATTCAAAAAGGAGAAAGATGTTGTCCCTCACTTCAATAGAACAATAGTTTGAAGAGGTCATCAGATATCAACATTCATAACCACAGCATCCACTAAATTGTCTAGTACTCAGTAGGGGGAAATCTGTGTATTGGGAATGTGGAAGCATGTGGAATACGACAGTACATGAAATCAAGCTACCCAAATTGTGAAACACATGGTATGGTTTAGGTTGGACTATGCCTACATAAAAATTACAAATTTAAATATTTCTAAAATTCACCCACTTCTCTCCGTTTTCACTGTAATCATCCTAGACCAAACCACTATCCTATCCCACTGGATGATGAAGAAAGACTATTCAGAGTAAAAGGAACAAATTGCTAATTAGAAACTGCTTAAAAACTTGAGTGGCTTCCTATTGACTTTCAAATGAAGTCTTAACTAACATGCCCTAAAGGACCATACTTCATCTCACACTTGCCTCTCTGTTCTGAGTTCAAACCACTTTCTCTCTTCCTTGTTCCATTGTATGTCTCTTCAGTCTCTCAGTAATTGAAATCTGCCCTCTAGTTTCTCCTCTCTCCAGGTGGTGGATTTCTCTGTAGTGAGTAGGAGTTAGCTAACAAAAAGAAGAGGAAAGAATGCTCTAAACCAAACCCCCACAGACATGGTTCCATGAAACTATATACTTTTCCTCTTCAATCCAGTATTTAATTACTTAAATATTTGGTATAATTCATTTTTCAATGTCTCTTTGTCTCTCTAGCCTTTACCTGTGTGAAGGCAGGTATGTTCAGGACATGGAATGTAATAGGTAGGAACTAAATAAAATATACATGGATTAAAAACAAAGAAAAAGTTTGCACATCATCTCTTGAAGATATCTACCACTCCTATATATTTAATTATATCCCATCCAGCCATTCTCTTCTGTGACAATATTCTGCCTACTTTTACATATGTTATGTGTGCTTTTCTTATGTTGGGTTATGTGAAAGCTCCCAGCATCAGGCCTGGCACATGGTGAACACTCTATAATGCTAGATTCTATGTCTTTATTTTTCAGAACCATTAAAAAATAAACTTAGGCACATTAAAATTTTAAAAAGTTTATTTGAGCAAACAGTAATTCATTAATTGGGCAGTTCCAGACCGCAGGTAGATTGGGCTGCACTGAAGGGGCATGAGGGGGAAATTTTTATAAGGTGTTTACAGAAGAAAGACATAGAAAATATGCGATTGTTTAAAGAGAAGCAGTAGCTTTAAAGTCTCTAGTTAGAGGCTAGTTGGCAGTTTCTGATGGGCAAAACTTTAGTTTTGTTTTCTTAGGCTATGACCATTCATGCTGAGTTGGGTTTTGGTTTGTTTACGTAGGAACACAGGGTGTTAGAGGACTCTGTTGAATGGCCTCCCAATTAATTATTTTAACAGTTCTAATACACAAAATGTTTTTAGATCTTCTGGGATCTGAGTGCTGCTGAGTTATTTCAAAGTTCTTGAGTTTTTCCCAGAGCTGTAGCTGGATATAGAGTCAGAGGCTTTGAGAGAAAAGCCTCACTGACCAGGTCAGGAGACGTCCTCTTGTAAATTCTAGGCAGCGTTGCCAAATATGTGGAATTGTGAGTGCCACAGACAGCCTGGAGATTCCTCTGGTCTTGGAATTAGGAGCATGGCTTCAGAAGAGCTTTGGAACAAATGGTGAGTGGCCCTTGAAGGGCTCCAGTCCAGGGACCAAGAACTCACTGGCACAATTTCTTCCAGCAGCAGGAGAAATGTGGGTATTCTTGGGACATCTGTGCCAAAAACTCAAAAACTCCATCATTATTCGAACTACGAGAAACTTTATGAGTCATCTAATTCTGATATGGCAAACTGGCCACCTGTGGGCAAACACTGGGCACCCAGATGTGTTTTGTTTGTCTTTTACAACATTTTAAGAATTGCTCAGTCTCATATAAGAATACAGATGGCCATATTTCCTTGAAAAATTAGAACAGACCAGATTGTCACTAGGCAGTAGTGGGCTAGAGGTGACAGGGAACTCACTCTCCGTTGGAATACATGGAACCCACTTAGTTCTTTTACAGGCAGTTTTGTCATCCCTTTTCTAATCCAACCACCTTCTTTCACAGGTAAGGAAACTATCTCTTTTCTAGGGACAGTTTAGGGGATGGAGAAGAAAAATGAGATGAACTGGCCACAGTAACACAGCAAACTAGAGGGAAAGCTGGGACTGAGCTCCCCGCCCACTGCTCTTTCTGCCTGGTCATACTGGGGGTATCTCTGTAGAGGATCTGTTGTATTAGAGGGTCGCAGAGGGGATCCTCCAACTCAGTTATTTCACCAGAGAGGTTAAATAAAGTCATGCTGCTTATGAATGGGTAAGAGTGACTGGTCTTTTAATGATTTCTACATTGCACGTAATATCTAACAGTGCCGAAAGATAGCAGTCCAAAATTGAATCAAGTTAGAATACTCTGTGTGAAGTTGTCTCATCACAAAAGCTTCTGCCTACCCCCGCTCTTCCTTTGGTTACATTGAATCTGGCCAAACACATTAACCAGATGAGTGGGGTTACAAGTTGTTTTCACAGGAAATCTTCCCTTCCTCCTTCAGTTTACCTAAAAGGATGGGAAGCTTGGAGGGGTGTTTGCCAATATATACACACACGTCCAAGTATATATTTATATGCTACACACATCCATACACACATATGTCTGTAAAACAATATGTGCTCGCTGCAGCATCTGGCTTTCTGTGAAGTCCTGACCTCTGCTCCCTTACAGCTGGGTTGGCTCAGAGTTTAGAGTGAGACTTGCACGACTCCCAAGAACATATGTTTCTAAGCAGATCCTGGTTCCCTATCCATTTTTTTTTTTTTTGCAGGGGGAGTTGTAAAAGGTTACCACCTAGGGCCTTGTACTGGTAGCCTTGCTTCCCTGAAAAATTTCTCATGGTTGAAGGATTCATCTAGTAAAGACAGGGTTGGTGTGAAAAATCATGCTCTGTAATCCACCCTCTACCTCCTCCTTCTCCAGCTCTCCCATAAAAGCACTGGGAATATTTTATTTGTTAACTGCTTATGCTTTTTGTAGACTGTTTTGTCAGATAAAAGGGTTTGGGAACTTCGGGAAAAAAGAGAGCTTTGTGATTTCAATTGTTTCGGAGTAGCAGATGAAAGAATTCGGTGATAATCCAAGATGCTCAGAATCTTCAGCACCTTGGCACTATGGCTTCTGTGAACTTTGCCTTTATAGACAGGGATCTGGCTGGGGTGAGTTTTGGGAGGTCTGCCTCATTTAAAATAGTCTGCCAGCTTTACCTGGCACAGCTCCTGCATGTAGGTGGGAATTACATGGCAATGATAAAAAAAGGTACTACGGTTCCTTTTGTGCTTTTGTTTGCTGGGGGGAGAACATCATGTACTTGATGTTCTAAGTGGCTACATGATAACATTAACGAATTAAAATACATATTTAAGACAGTGTGCTTTAGGAAGACACAGCTGGGCCTCTGAAGGTTTTATAAAATAGTTGAAGTCCCCTAACATTGCTTGGCATAGTTGGCAATGGTTCCACCAGCTGATAGCCAGGTCAGGTTAGCAAGAGAAGGGAAGGGAGTTCATCAGTTCTGTACTCATGGCTTGCTGATTCCTCACATTTAACCCACCTGCTTTCTCCACTCCTCCAGTCTTTTCCATCTCAGTAAAACTCAAAGTGTTCCTTGATTTCTCTTTCTCTCGGAAACCACAATTCATAAAGCATCCCAGTTGGCTTTCTCTGCAAAACCTAAACAGACTCTGGTAAATTCTAATGAATGTTTTCACTTCTATTGGCCTTTTTAACATGGTTCTGAAGAAAGAGGACAAAGGAGTGAGAAGTCATATTTAGCCTGGACTTCTTGCAATTGCATCCTACCTGATCTTGTTTCCAAGTTAGCTGCTTAAAATCTGTTCTGGCAATAGTAGCTAGAGGGACCCTTTTAAAGTATAAGGCAGATCATGCTCTCCTCTATTCTGAATCCTTTGATGGTTTCTGTCTGTCTCAGTGTAAAAGTCCGACTTACAACTTACAAGGCTATAGATGACTAACCCTTATTTCTTCTTTCGTCTCATCTTCCAGATGTCAAAAGAACTTCTTCTCTTACTACATTCAGGTCACTTAGTATATCACCTCATCAGGGAGACCTCTGACCCACTAATATAAAGTTCACCCAGCCCCAGCTCTGCATAGCCCCATCATCCTGCCCTATTTTGTCTTCATAGCACTTACCACCATCTAGCATATTATATTAATATATTCACTTGCCTACTTGTTTATCTGTGTTTTCCTCTCACCAGAAAGTATATTTTATGAGAAGAGGGGCTTTGTTTTATTTACTACTTTATACCTGGTTCTTTGTATACTGACTGGTTCACAGTAATTGCTTAATGGGTGTTTATCGAATGGATGAATTCATTAGTAGCTTAAAACAACAAAATTATTCTTTCACTGTTCTAGAGGCAGCCAGAAACCTGAAACCAAAGTGTCAGTGGGGCCACGTTTCTTCTAGAGACTGCAGGAAAGAACGCTTCCTTGCTCATTCCAGATTCTGTTGACCCAACGGGTTCCTTCACTTGTGTCAGTGTAAATACGGTCTCCACCTGTGTTTCACATGGCTTTCTTCTCTGTTTCTGTGGGTCCTCTCCTCTTCTTATAAAGATAGCAGTCATTGGATTTAGGGCCCACCCTATTCCAGTATCACCTCATCTTAATTATACCTGCAAAAACCTTGTTTCCAAATAAGGTCATATTCTGAGGTTCTGGGCAGCCTTAAGTTTTTGGCGGGATACATACTATTCAAGCCACTGTAATACTCAAATTCTTCATATGGATTTTGTCCTTACAATAACTCTCTGAGATAGATACTAACATTGGCAATATTTTACAGACACAAAAGCTGAGGCTCAGAGAACTTAATTGCCTATGGTCATATTGCTAGTAAGTAGATTCAAACCCACGTGCAGTATATTTGACTCTACACTTCCAGCTTGATCCTTTAACTATATCATGCTAACTCTAATCCTCACTATAATATAATCAGAGTATGTCTGGTAGTAAGGAAAGTACTTACTCTAATGACCCTACATTTCAAAACATGGAACTTCAGATACAACCAACACATGTAACTGCTCACAGCCCTTTTACAAGTCACTGAACAAATGCCCAAGTGTCAGGAAGATGGACAATACCCAGTCCCATCCCATAATTGTCTAATGTCAATCTATGTCCAGGGCGGTGCTCACTTGGATCTAAGAGAGAGTAGTAGAGTTAAAGCAAGACACAGTTCCCCACAAGGGCCCTGAGGAGCAACCACAAGAACAATCTTCACCTTGGACAGAGCGTGAAACTGACAGCAATTGTCAAATGAACTAGGGCCACCTCGGGATCTGCTTGAGGCTAGAATGCACTCCAAAGGAAAAACAAATCACCATAGGCCAGCAAAGGTCTCATATCTGCTCAGAAAGACATATTCACTGTATGAATTTATTTGTAGTAAGAAGACAGGAAAATTATACCTTATCATGTGTCTATTTCTGACTCTTTAAATAATGTGCACTGCAACTACAAGCAAGATTTTTCATGATTTCCCCTGTGAACTACTCTGCAACTTTCCAGCCTGGGAATATATTTACTTGAGTGATCTAAATTTTCTCCTTGACTTGCATTGTCTTTTACCAAACCCCTGACCTAGAATTTATCATTGGTGGAGAGCCAGCTGGTCAACAAGAGGGTTTAAGAGTTTAATCTTTGTTTAGTTTTCCCTTTCTAGGAATTTATGCACAAAATGAGACTTTTCGATTTTCTGAGCTGGTAATCTTTCTTTCTTTCTACAGCATCTCTCTTACTCCTCTCCCTTTTCCTCCGTCCTCCCCTTATCTGGCTCTGCCTCTTCCTTCTCTCCTTCACTCTGTCTCTTTCCTCCTCCCACGCGTTTTCTTTCTTCTGTCTCTCCTTTTCACTCCAGCCCCCACCATCTTTATCTCTGCCCTCTTCTTCCAGACTTTCTTAATCTTTTGATATTTGTCAGGTCTCCATGGCCTTATTAAGCAAGGGAATTAGGGTTTTTTGGTCTAATGTCTTAAAAAAATATTATTTCCGCCGACTCCCTAGCTTCTAGTGTGCACTGATGCCAAGGCTGTCTAGAATGTTTACTCTGCGGAGAAAATTAATGGAGGCTTTCAGAAACAAAGTCTATTTCCCTCCTCACTCCTCTGGACCAAGGATAGTCCACACCCATCCTTTCTTCCCTCTCTGGCATTTCAGAGGCAAAGACTCTGTGTCTGTCTTGCATCCTCAGCTACTCCTTCTTTAATGTTTTCTTCTCCTCCACTGACAAACGTGTCCAAATATCGCTGACATTAAAAAATCTCTTGCAGTCTTTCCTTCCCCTCATGACTGTAATTCTTGAAATAGTAGACTTGACTTACTGTCCTTGCCTCCTCACCCCCATTTAACTCCTTAAATGCTGATTTCTGCTTTCCCCATCTCGACCAACCATTCTTGAAAATCTGCTTTGGAAAAGTGAATCAAGCATCTGCTATCAATAAATTGGATATCTTTTTTTTTCTAATTTCCCAAAGTTGATATCACTTGAATTTTCTGTAATTTGATGCTTTTATTGACCAACCACTCCAACTTTCTTAAAACTCTTTTTTCCCCTCAGCTTGCATGACACATTTTTTTTTTCTGGTTCTTTGAGCTCTGTGTACTTTCTGGCTCCTCCTCAGGTTCCTATAGAGCTTCATCAAATTGGTTCTATCCCCTAAGCTCTGTTTCCAGTGATGCCCTCCTTCATCTCCTCTCCTTTCCCTGCCATCCCCTCATCCCCTCCTCCTGCTCTCCTCTCCTCCCTTCTCCTCAACTCACACTGGTCTTCCTCAAGTGTTCCCAGGACTTCAGTGATTACCTCTGGACTTATGTTCCCTAAGCAGATCTCAACCCTGATTTTCTGCTTAAGCCTCAGCCCTGTGTATCTATCTGCTAGGTATCTTTACCTGGACATTCAATAGACATATGAATATGCTCGATGTGCTGATGCAAGTTACTGCTATGATTTTCAAAATTTACTTCTTCTTAAGCAGTTCTTATTTCATTGAGTGACCACACTGGAACCCTTTTCTCCCAGGTTAGAGAATGCTGACACCTTCTGCTCTATTCTCATCCTGGGACTTTTACATCTGCAATGTCCAGAGGGACTATAACTGCTGCTTCTTTGCAAAGCCACTGAGCTGGCTCAGGCTTTTGCACTGGTCTGCTGAATTGTTACAATGGCCTTTAGACTGGACTTTATGCTTCTTGCCTGGACCTTCTATTACATCTTCCAAATCTTGCTGGAAAATGTAAATTAATCACATCATACTCTTTCTAAAAACTTTTAGTACTTTCCCACTACTTATAAAATAATGTCCAAACTAAGGTTTTAGACATGATGTGAGAGTATCTGGCACCTAAAGGAAGCTCAAAAAGTTACTGTTGTATTACTGAAGGAATGCAAGAACTGAAGACCTTGGGCAATTTAGCCCAGACTGTTGTCACATTCACTCCTATGAAGTCAGTCACAGAAATGTGCAGTGTAGCTGTTTACAGTATCTGAGCACTCATGTCTTGACTAAGCATGTACATTGTAATGATTATTCAGAGGAGCAGAAAACAATGTACAATTCATTAGTTAATCACAAAACCAAGGGGCCTAGTACCATTTGGAAAGCAGAAGGGGACACCAAGTATTAAAGACAGGAACAAGGGATTAGGTATGCAATGGCTTTGCACATTTTGCCCAATTATTTTTGTGGTTCAACAAACATTGACTAAGCATTGACTATATGCCAGACATAATATTGAGAACAAAATAGCAAATAAAACATAGACTCTCTCCTCAAAGAGCTCATGGACTTGTTAGCTAGGCAGGCAATTGCACAGGCAATTATAATGCCACATGCCCAGTGCTATGCTTGGGGTAGATACGTATGAAAGCACATGGGAGAAATGCCAACTTGGAGGCTCAATGAGCACTTCCAGAAGGAAGCAGTCATTTTAGTCAAATGGTGTGCATGCTCTGTAGTCTTTTAAAGGTGCATTGTGACCTCTAACAATCCCATCTTTTCCCTCTTGTCTCTTTCAACTCCTTGCTTCACATCACACAATCTATTCAGAGTTCCCAAATGTGCCAAACTCTTTTTCCTCATCATTCTCAGCCTTGCAGCATTCCCATAATCTGGAATGTCCTTTTCCCCCTTCACTGTGTGAAAGCTTCTAACCTGCAGTGTAGTGTTTTCATCTGCAGACTGTGGGTTCAAATCTCAGCACTACCCTTGCCCATATGTGTGATCTATGTAGCATATTTGATTTCTTTGTTTCTCACTTTCCTTATATGTAGAATGGCAAATAATGATGTCATTTACCTCATAGGTTTTTGTAAGATTTAAATGAATTAATAATGTATGTAGAGTCTGTGAATAGTGCCTTGTAGGGATGTAGGCTGTCAAATAAAGCCCATTGGAAATACATAGAAAGTACAATATATTCTGAACAAATTAAGCTTAAATGTAAGTCTCACTGTGGTCTTCCAGCAAAATCAAACACTCACCTCTTTGGGGGAACTTACACACTCAATTCACATCTCTAGAAATCAGTTTCCCCACTTGTTGGGGTGGGATTGGGGCAGCAGCAGATGACCTCTAGGATCATTCAACATTTAATGAGTACAAGTGAGTTTTCAGTCATAAATACACAGCCCTATCCTAGTATTATCTGCAATTTGTCTTCAAACTTAAATACATTGTCATCTACTTCAATACAGAAGCCCCTTGGCTGCCACTTACTGTCTCTGTGTCCTTTGGCAAGCCAGGTAAAACTGCCCTGAAAAGGAATATCTGAATCAGATAGTGATCCCTGTTTTCCTTCATATTATTATTGTATTGATCAGATAATATGATATACCTAAAAGTATTCTGTAAATAAGGGATTGCAAACTCAAATGTCAACCAAGCCAGGCAGATAATATAAATAAAATGGCCACATAGAAAACCCTCCCTAGCCTGAAAGGAAAAGTGGTTTACTGAGCTTCAACAAATCCTTTCCCTTTTATACCAGTCTCGATTTTTTAAGAAAATTCAGAAATCCCAAATTTCATGTGAAATCTCATGCTTTTTAATGGTGGAAATTAATTCAAAATTTGAAAATACACGTTGTGAGAGCTGAACACCCCGTGGCCCAGCAGTTTTCACACTCTGCTCCAGACTGTAAATTAATAGAAATACGTAAGTGGTGAGAAGAAATCTCATTTTTTAAGCTTCTCTTATGTACCATCTTTTGTTTCATTAGTCCTAAATATGAGATATTAGGCCTAAGTTAGGATTCAGATATGGCAGAAACCATCCAAGAAACTGCTGATTGGGGTTTCTAAAAGCCAATTTCAGAGTCAAAAGATTAACTTTTCTCCTTAGTTTAAGGAGATTGAGGAACATGGGCATGTGAAGATTTTTTTTTTTTTTTTTTTTTGAGAGGAAGGGAAAAGTTAGCCTGGTTACTGAAACACAGCATCTTTTTCAGAGTTTGGTCCCTGACTCTGGGTTTATGTCCAGACCCTAGAAGAGAGGAACTGCAAGTATTAATAGATTGTGAAAGAGGATCTCCCTGAGACCGCGACATAAGTTAAACAGATTGCAAAAAAGTGGGGAAAAGGCCAGTCACCGTACCTGTGGAACACACACCCTAACTTCTTAGCTGATGTTCCCTAGAATCCAAAGTTCCAGGGAAATTTTAGGGTGTATCAAAATTACCTGAGGACTTTTAAAAACACATATTTTGGGGCCCCACCTCTGAGCTTTTCAATTCAGTATATCTGGGATGGAAAGTAAAAATGTGCATCTCTAATAAGTTCCCAGGTGATATTGATGCTGCTGGTTCTGGAACCCTACTTTTAGAGGAACTAGTTTATAAAGTCCCTTTGAAAAATATCAGAAATCGTGGTTATTTCAGGTACTAGAGTTTATACATGAACACTTTTAAATAAGTTTTTCTTTTCTTTCTACTTTTTCTTCTCTTTTCTTTTTGATTTTTGTCCTTTTCCCCTGCCTCTCTCTTTCTTTCTCCCCTTTCCCTTTATTCTTTCCTTCCTTCCTTTCACTAAATTCCTACAGAGCATCTTCCTGCTATTCAGCCAACATATGGTTTGGGTACAGAAGAATCAATCTCCATTCATTTTTGCCCTTTGGACCCAGCCACAGCAAGATTCCTAGAACTTAGATAAATGATAGATCCAAGTGAAAACTTGAGGTTTTAAATTTCAAATCAATTAGCTTGCCTTTCAAAACCAAAGTAACTGCATAGTCTCTAGGAGGGTTTTGTTGTTGAGAGTGTATACCCTGAGCTTTAACAACAATTTAATTCAAGGTTAGAGTTCTGAATGTGCTACAAATAAAAACATCTTCCAAGTAAAAACACATGCAATGTTAATGAACCATTTTTTGAAATGTTCTGCTCTGGCTTCTAACTGTTTAGTATACTAAAGCTTGATTAATTATCTTAAACTAACCAAACTGAACTGTTAATTGCCTAGATTTTTTTTTCATAGCATGTGAAGAAAGCTTATCAGACAAACAAATTAATTTCAGATTTATATATATTGAAACAAAGGATGGACCTTGAAACATGTTTACACTTACCTCAAATGTTTATATCTTTTTTATATATAATTTTGGAGAACATAATTCAGAATTACTAATACTCGGAAACACTAAAATGAGGCTTTAAGCCTTAAAGCAAAAATGCACTGGAGTTGACAGCTTAAGGCAGGAAGCTAGATGACTCATTATTAAAAAGAGCAAACATTCCAACTGAGTGACCATGATTAAACAACAAACAAACAAACAAACAAAAATCATTGTCTACAATAAATTGAAAAAATATGTTTTGGTTAGTCCTTAGTTAACCAGGAAACATAGGTAACTGGAAGTTTCCATTTGAGAACATTTTGTTTAACTAAATATTACTATATCCTACTGCCTTCAGCCACTTAGATTCACATTTAGCTCATAATTTAAGAACATCTCCAATGTCGAGTTCTCAGCAAGGTGCTCTCACGTACATCATATATTAATCCTGAGAACAACTTTGAGAGGCAGACACTGGATGAAGAAGCACAAATTTAAACTCTGGATATTTGATGATATCCAGAAGGATACCTGGTCTAAGAATTAGAAAAAACCTGATTCCAGTCCCATATTGACTATTTACAGCCCATGAATGTTTGGATGGTATTTCAACCCTTCCAAGTCTCAGTTTCCTTATTGGTAAATTCAAGGAGAAATATGGTTTGTAAATCTATATTTCAAAGTTGTTTTGGGATTAAATGAGAATAATGTGAATTAATATGTAAGGAACTATAACATATCTTTCTTACAAAAGTGAGTTGATTTTAACCTACCCCTCCACCTCACTTTCCCAAATGCAGCTAGAAATCTTAGACTAAAGCAGTTCTCACTTCTCCCCAGTCTTCTCAACACTGCAGATAAACAAGGATGACATGGTCTTGTTCTCAGGAGCGTGTAGTGTATTCAGCAGAAAAGGCCAATACTGAGATGAAAATAGATTGAATACTGATCTAGTTCAAGATTATGTGTATGGGTTGACTCTAGATTATTTCCTACCTATTTTTTTTTGTCCACATTTATATATTTATAGAGCTCATATGTTGAAAAATTTACATAGTGAATACAGTTTGTCTCTGGGCCACCTCTCTCCTTCCAGAAACTTCTGTGTCCCACCCTGCTCAGCCCCAAGGTACACAGAGACATCAAACACCGTGGCCACCTTAGCCTGACGCAGCACCTTTCCTGCAGGGGAGAGGCCAGGGAAGGTGAGGATGCTCTCGGCATTGCAGCCCGAGACAGGTCCCAGACCTTGGCCTCACCCAGTGAGGACGGGGAGGCCTCAGGCCCCCGAATTTAGTCCATGGAAGAGCCACTGCCCACCGTCACTCCTGCCATGCCAACTTGCTACTGGCAGGGTCCCTGGCAGGGTGGCTGCAGAGGGGAGGTGGGAAGGGGGCTCAGACCCACGAGCTGAGGGTGGGCGGCGCCGAGTCCTTTAAAAATGGACTCAAGAATTATTATATCTATCAAACTATAGCTTTGGGATTCTGATTTGCACCCACTCTAGAAATGGCCCTCAGCCTTCTATATCTGTGTAAAATGAAGTGCTCTATGTATTAAAATCAGCAATATTAACAGCTGCAGCAGCACTTACTATGTGCCAGGACATGTCCTCCCATATAATCCTCACAACAACCTTCTGGAGTAGGTTCTGTTATAATGCCCATTCTACTTGAATGGAATTGGAGGCACAGAGAGATTAAACAGTAGTTCTTTCTAATATTTATTGATGTATTAAGTACAATAACTACTGTGCTAATCACTAGATATTAATTTTCCCATTTGACATGAATTTTCATGGTAGCCTTATTAAAATAATACTAGTAATACCCCTATATTATAAAGGGGAAGAAAGAGGCACAGAAAGCTAAATGACTTTCCTAAGCCCATACAATCAGCAAGTTGTTGAGTTGAGACTCAAATGTAGCAATGTCTAAATTCAAAATGGACTCTATTAACCGTCTACTATAGTGCTTAAAACCACTCCCGACAAATGATCATTTCAGCAAGTGATTGACTGGCTGGTTTCACTGAATTCATGGAATTCCACTGTTGTTGGTGCTACATTTATTCTCTGCAGAGGTGACTCAGAATCTTGCTGTTGAGCATGGTGGTGTTCAGCTGGTCCTGACCTGAGACTGGCTTTTAAATCCTCTTCAGAACTTACCTGAAACACATGTTGATTCAGTGATGCAAGATCATCTCCTATACTGTCAAAGTCACCTTAGAGTTCTTTTTTTAATTTATTTGTACATCACCTTTCCACCAGCTCCAGACTTTGCCTTTTGAAAATTATATAATAGACCAAAAATATATCATTATCCTTCCTAAATCTTCTGGGTCAGATTATTTAGCATGACTTTTTGTGAAAGGCTAATAAGCTAAATCACATTTTTGAGATTGTTTTTCTCTTATGAGTTTATTTAATCAAGAAATAAAGGATCTAGTACTTAATTATGAGGTACAGAGAAGAATGATAATCAATTCCTATCCTCAGAGTGCTTACAATATGCAAGCAGAAGAGGTAAACAATGTGAAGCCCTAACTATGCTGCAAGTTTTAATGTGATGTTCTATCATGGGCTACAAAGATAGTGCAATAGGAGAACAGAATAGTAAGTATTTCCAGGGTACTAGAAGAGGGTTTGATGGAGGTGCTTTTAATGGGTGAGACTTCATTAGGTAAACATGAGAAGGGAAACAATTTAGATGGAGGGATAAACATGAAAAAATGCTGGAAGGTAGTGATAGATAACCAATACAGAAATAAAAGGTTATAATTTAAATATTTGGAACTCTTTTTTTAAGGGAACAGGAAGGAATTGAGTATTTGCTGCATGCACACTCTAAAGTGAAGAAGTTTGCTATATGTTTCACAGGAGTACCTCACTTAAATCTTAAAGTAATGTTATTATCCCCAAACTTTAGACAAGGAAAGGGAAGAAACAGCAAGTTGAAGTTATTTGACCGAAGTCATAGTTTCAGGTAAGTAGCAGAACCTTGAATTAATTATATGCACATGATTTGCAAGTCCACTTGCTTTCCTCTGTGGTCTAGAGCAGGTGAGTAAGTTCTTACCAAACAGCCAGCATCATTGCATGGCTATTCAGAGATTCTTTTCTCATAAAGGATGGGTTTCTCAGTCACTCTCTCTTTTCCACTGGAATAAATTTTAACTTATCTAATGAACTACTGAAGGCCAATAACAGCCTGACATAGGTCAGTAGCTCTCAGTGATCAGAGAAACACAATCTAGATATAGCATGCTGCACCATGCTTACTGCTAGTCTGCAGCCAGTTTATTCACCATAGCATCTGGAACAAAGCTCATCCAAGAGTTTGGAAGCCACTTAAAAGGAAATATTTCCCAACAGAATAAAAAGAATTAGCTCAACTTCAAACCAGAGCACTGAAAACTTCCTGGATGGATTTAAAAATTGTTTTCAGACTGTCACTGAAATCTTAAAGTTGGAAGGGACTGCTAGATTCATTTTTTCCTGTTCTGAAATTAAAGCAGGTATCCACTCTTACAACAACCCTAGGAAGTTTCTCTCCTTGAATATTTCCGGTAGCACAGAGTTCACTACTTAGACATGGATATTATTCTGTTTGCGGCCAGCTCTGATTGGTGTGGAATGCTTTCTTTTTAGGAGCTGCATGTGTACCCCGGTCTCACTAAAACTGCCAGTTTGGTAGATAGAAAGACTGGAGAAAATTTCAAAAATCCAGAAATATTACAATATACATATAAAAATTGAGCCTGGTCATTTCTGTGTATAAACTTTTATGTGTTTGAGAAACAATTTATCTCAAATGTTAAGAGCATGTTCTTTGCAATCAGACTAATCTGGATTCAAATCCTTATATCAAAATTGACTTTGGTAAGTCACTTCTAATCTCTGTGGGCTGGGTTTCTTCATCTTTAAAGTGGGATAATGATAGCCACTTTGTTAGATTTTTGTAAGTCTTAAATATAATAACAATAACACATCAGAAGTGATTAGCATAGTGACAATAAATAGTAAATGCTCAACTAATGATAGTCATAGTTAGCATAAATTATCTTTGAAATCTCCTCTTACTCCCGTGGTGGCTCTGTTGTATATCCATTTGGACTCTTCACTTGTGTTTGATGTTTGACACAGATCAAAGAGGCTTTTGCTTTAAGATGGAGTAAAAGAGGTTTTGGTTGGGGATAAAGTGCTGAATGGAGTGGGGACTTCAATGCTTTAAGCTTCCCTTTGTGGCCAGACACTGTTGCACAGTGTGAGCACAGATCACCTGCTCTTGTGAAAATGAAGATTCTCAAACCTTTCTCCAGACCTATAAATCTGAACCTCTAGGGGTGAGGCCTTGGAATCTCACTGTTGGCCAGCAGCCACCCCCACCTCCACGTGTATAAACACACTCCTGTGATTTTCAGACACTGTAAGTTGGAGAAGCACTGGGACAGAATACATTAAAACACCACTCTCAGAGTGTTTTTCCTAGACGGGAGTAATATGACAGTATAACTTCCCTTTTTTGAACTCTAATCTTTAATCCTAGAGGACCTTTAATACCTGTGGACCTTCAAAGTTTAATCAACCCTGGGCTATTTTGGAGTATTTTATACTTTAAGTTTTTTTTTTTTTTTTACAAGATTCTTGTTTATTGACATAACCACATCTTTAAGAAATTTCTATTTTCCCAGATGGGTATTTTTTATTTAATTTTGTACATTCTTGGATCCTGGTAAGTCTTGCTGCCTCCTGACAAGTTAATTATCCCTTTTCTATATAACTTGTTTTTTCTGGCATTCACTTTCCAAAAAGTTTGCCTAATTATTCTAGTTCAAGGAACACTGGTATGTGGTTAAGTATTGAGTGAATAGAAATGGTGCTCTTCCCAAGACTTTAGACAGAGAGTGAACCCCCTGAAAAGGAAGAGCTTTCACTAAAGAGTAAGTGTTAGTTTGTGTTGTGTTGCCATTAAAAAATACCTGAGACTGGGTAATTTATAAAGAAAAGAGGTTTATTTAGTTCATGGTTCTGCAGGCTGAGAAGTTCAAGGGCTGTCCCAGGCTTCTGGTGATGGCTTTAGTACTGCGTCACAATACAGTGGAAAAGGTCAAAGAATGAGTTGACACGTGGGAAGAGGAAAAAAACCTAAGGGGTGTTATGGCTTTGTAACAACTCACTCCCTCAGAAACTAATTCATTTTTGAGAGACCTGATCCAGTCTTGTGGGAGCAAGAACTCAGTAACAGGAGAACAGTGCCAAGCCATTATAAGGGATCTTCCCCTATAACACAATCGCCTCCCATTATGCCTCACCTCTCAACACTACCACTTTGGGGATTGAATTTCAGCATGAGTTTTGATGGGGACAAACAAACCATGGCCAGGCCATAGTAGGGTAGTAAATCAAATTTGATGCAGACACACAAGACATGAAAATTAATTGAAGATAGTTCATAGATCCAAGCATAACAGCTAAACCTGTATAGCTTCTGTAAGAAAAGATAGGGAAATATCCTCACAGACTTAGGATAGACAAAAGATTACATGGAGAAAACACAGAAAGTACTAACTGTAAAAGAAATAAAATTAATGAATTAGACTTTACTGAAATGAAAATCTTCTTATCAAAAAACACCAATAAGAAAATACATAAGTAAGCTATAAACTGGGAGAACATATTTCCAAAACATGTATATGACAAAGAACTTTTTCTGTACTATATTAAAAAACTCCAAGAACTCAACAATAAAAAGACAAACAACACACATATTTATAGTAATGTCAGCAGAAGACTTGAACAGATATGTTGCAAATACGCACACACAAATATTAGTATATGTGTATATGGATGGATAGCTAATAAACACATGAAAAAGTATTCAGCATAAACATTTATCAGGGAAAGACAAATTAAAATTACAATGAGATACACAACCACTAGAATGGCTAAAATAAAAAAGACTGACAAAACCAATATTGTCATGGATATGGAACAATAGAAACAGTCATATATTGCCAGGGGAAAGTAAGAAATGATACAACCACTTTGGAAAACTGTTTAGCAGTTTCTTAAAATGGCAGTTAACTTTAGCAGTTAAACCTACATCTACTCTCTGATGTAGCAAATCAACTTGTAAGTATTTATCCAAGAGAAATAAAAGCGTATGTCCATAAAACCTTGTACAAGATTGTTCATAAAAGCTTTATTCATAAAGCCCAGTGTATCATGAGGAAAATGGCTGGACAAACTATGAAATATTCATATAATGGAAAACTACTTAGCAATAAAGAAAAACCTCTTCTGATATACCCAACAATATGAATCTCAAAAAACATACTGAGTGAAAGAAGCAATACACAAAAAGAATACTTACGTTCTCACTGTATGATTCCATTTAGATGAAGTTCTAAAAGAGATAAAACTAATCCATGGTGACAGAAACCAGAGCAGTGACTGTTTTTGTGTGTGAGTGACGAGGAAAGGTGGGATTGATTGGGAAGGGGCATGAAGAAGCATTCTAGGATGATGCAAATATTTCATATTTTGAAGAAGTTTGAGATACATGGCATCTGCATTTACCAAAATTGATTGAATGATACATTTAAGACTTGTGTATTTTACTTTGTAGAAGTTATACTTGATGTTAGAGATGTTGAGTTTGAGTAAATACAGGCTTGTTCTGGGTTTTGAGAGGAGAGAGAAAGCATGTGTGTGTGTGTTGTGTGTGTGTGTCTCTGTGTGTGTGGGAGTGAGGGGAGTTTATTTTTGCAACTCTGAGAGAAATATTTTGGTCATTGTGGAATCATGCCCGTTTGGGGAAAGAATGAAGAAAGATCGAAGGCATGAAATAAAACATTTGCTTAAATTTGTCCTAAAAATACCTTAAAAACATAAAATATTTTCACTAAGAACACATAAAGATAACAATATTGATTTTTACTTCGAACTAGATGCTTCCTTGGCAAGTATATGAACGTCAGGTGTAGTAAATATGACTAAGTTTCTCTATATTATAGAGATTAATTGTTTTGTAGTCATTTGAGGAATGTAAACACCCAAAATATTGGCACTCTAGTCAAACCCCAAAAATCAATTCCATCTTGTTATTCTATGACCAAAAAAGTTCACAAGAATATTTTATGACATTAATTTGATAACAATCATGTAGAGGTGCAACCAGTACCTTGTTTTTCAGTGCCTCACTTTGAAATTTTCCTGCCCATTTCTTAGTGAGGAAATACTGATATTTACCATCCTTCTTCTTTCCACCAGGCACTCCCTTGCACAAGTTTCACCATCTAATTATGTACTAGTTTAGAAGTTCCAGAGGCTGAGTCTTAAAACAACCCAGACTCCCACCAGGAGATTACCTCAAGGTCACAGTTAATCTGTAGATAAACAGCCTTCAAGATAATGCCAACCCAGGTTGGGTACTCACGCCTGTAATCCTAGCACTCTGGGAGGCCGAGACCAGAGGATTGCTTGAGGTCAGAGGTTCAAGACCAGCCTAAGCAAGATTGAGATTCCGTCTCTACTAAAAATAGAAAAAAAATTAACCAAGTGACTACAAATAGAAAAAATTAGCCAGGTATGGTGGTGCATGCCTGTAGTCCAAGCTACTTGGGAGGCTGAGGCAGGAGGATCTTTGAGCCCAGGAATTTGAGGTTGCTGTGAGCTAGGCTGATGCCACTCCACCTAGCCTGGGCAACAGCGTGAGACTCTATCTCAAAAAAAAAAAAAAATGCCAACCCATTTACCAGGTGGAGCAATAATTCAAGATAGTCATCATTCTGACCAGCACCTTCTTACCAACCCTGCATGCCCTTCATACCAAATTCCCTTTTTAAATCCCTACCCTCAGCCCAAGACTTTGAAATGGTTTCTTTGAGACATGAGCCTTGGCCATTTCCCCACTGCTAGCTCTGGCATAAAATCACTTTCTTTTCACTACACCTCATCCTTGTTACTGGCTTTTGCAAGTGGCGAGTAGCCAAGCCTGTGCTGTATTACAGAAGTCCTAAAAAAGAATTTTGATCAACCTGCTTGCCTGTATAGACATAGCATAGTCTATACATAGTTTAAAACTGTATGTCAATAACTTATATTCTGAAGGCCTTTTAATTTCTTCTCTTTGGAGTCCTAAGATCCAGGGCTGGCTGTGGAATTATTGCTGTGCTTGCACTGATGCTGGTGGTTTACCATTAATGGAAGCATTCAAATTTCTGTGGGTGGACTCACAGAGGATGGCAACAGACAATATGTGGTTAGTAAAATACAGCCAAATGCTGTAGAAACCCAAGCCCAACTAAAACAGATCTTTCCAGGGAGAAAGTGGGTTTTTACGCTTCAGCTGTTATGTTTAGTCTGATTCTGCAAGATATCAAGGAAGAATGCTTGCATGTATTTAACTGTGGTGGGCATTTGTGGCATTTTCTCCTATGTGAAAAAATATAATTACTTTGGTACTGGCTTACTATTATTATGGGCTCAATTAACTGTGGGTTTTGGTTGTGGAATCAGAATGTTGGTAGGACAAGAATTTTAAATGAAAAGCAATCAATCAGGACAAATATTAGAATTGAGTAAGCAAGTTTACATACTGATTGACATTTATTTAATATATATAATTTTAGTAGCCTTAAGACCATGATCAATATCATTCATTGTTTGGTTGTTGTTCATTCAAAGCATAATGGCGTTTGGACCATCTCTGCACTGGGAAGTTTAAAAAAATGAAATTAGAGATAATTCTAACTATGTTGTTGATGTCTCTGTAAAACCCTAACATTTATTCACTATATATGGTGCACTTTACATTATGTCATTTGATCTTCATGGAAATACTCTAAATGATTTATAAACCATTACATGTGAGGGAGTGAATGATTAATTGGTTTATGTCATGTTATATAGCTAGTAAGTGATAGATTTGAGATTTAACTCTAGAATTTTTGGTTCCAAACTCATAATATAATGGAAATTAATTCTCTGAAAACTGTCGCATGGCAATGGTAATTTGTTTGATCTGCACGCACATAAAACAATGATTAAGTTGATATAGTTCTCATCAACAAGTAATTGGACTACGGTAACTGAAATATAATTCAGTGAAGTCAGATGAATTAACTGCATTCTTTTGTAACCCCAGACGATTAATATTTCTAGCTATTTACCTTGGCACAGCTTTTAAAAACCTCTTCACAAACATTGCATGACCTTTTGAACTTAGCAGCAACTCTGAGGTGAAAATAGGAGAGGCATTATTATTTGCATAATATCATTCCCATTTTATAGACGAGGAAACTGAGGTTCAGAGAACTTTAGTAACTTCCCGAGGTCAAACAACCAGTAAGTGAAAATTAGAGGTGAAAATGAGTTGGCCCCCCCGCTCCTCTTTGCAGGATACTTTTTTGAGAAGACCACTATCTACACATGCTGTAGTTGTTTATCTTCAGGGATGGAGAGAGAACTACAATTTCCACATTACTGGTTTCAGTAGCTGGAATGAACACTAATCTCCAGCACATGCTCTTATGTCGTTGTCTATTGTCACTAGCAGTGATGAGAAATGGGAACTGCTTTCTTACATTCCTGAATTTGACGGTGGCAGAGGATTATGAGAGGAAAGATCATTTTAGTTGAAATAAATGCTCATTTGGATCCAGTTAGCTCAGAAAATAACCAAACATTTCACAGAGCTGGACTTTAAGGGAACTAAAATGAGTTTTTAGCTGTTCTTTAAAGACAGTTAAGGTAGTAGCCACCTGAATAATGAAAACTATCACTAGGAGATGTTTCTGATGCTGGGAAATTACTCAAAGCTATTTTCATCCTGCTGTTTCATTTGGTGTTTTTTTGCTGGGTGAATCATTTAAAACTGTCAGTTTGGTGAAACCCACTAGGGACAACCTTTAAGGACCTCTTAATCATGTAAATTGTGGATTACTATAGCTTACCAGATAATACAGTAATTTTAAAAAGTCCTCAGGCAAGAGAACCCCCAAAATAAAACTAGAATTAATGCCTGAGGCTCATCTTTCATAAAGGCCCCTTAGTTACCAATCACCAGCTGAATAATTAAGCCCAGTTTTTATACAAGCCAAATTAATTCCTTCCAAAATGAGGGTCTTCTTTTTTTCTCTGATTATTTCTTCACTTTGTATCCCATCTTGAAGTTCATCTCATTATCCTCATCATTATCAAAACCATGTATTGCCGACGGGCAATACAGTTACAAAGAAAGGAAAATAGGGAACAGATTACTTGGAATGTAAAAGAACATTTGGTTTTCTCAGACCCTAGTCCCCTTCTTTTTTTTTTGGTTTACTATATACTGATTTTGTTGATTAGGTCATTTCTCAAAGGGAGAAAAATTGATGCCAGAAACTCATTAAAGATGTGATGTGGTGGCACATTCAAGGATGAGAGGTTTCTTCAATTGAAGGAACTGAGGACATAGTGAGGGCTAAGGGAAAGAGGAATGGCATTGCTGATTAATATAATGGTTCAGAGCAATCATCAAAGACCCAGGGCAATACATGGCTTAAGCACATTGAGCAAACATTGGTAGGCATGTTCCTGAAGAAGAATTCAAAATCTTCTTAACATTTGTGGAAATCACTGTCTTGACTCATTTTTTTGCCTCCTGTAGTAAATTAAGTGATTAAAGGTGTAAGTATTATTAATAATTATGTTAGATAATGCTACTTACTCCTTACAAATTATAGTGTACTGTGCTGCTTCCCCTACAGCAGGGTTTCTCACCCTTGGTACTGTTGACATTTTGGACCACATAATTCTTTGTTGTGGGGGTCTGTCTTGTGCACTGTAAGATGCTTAACAATATCCCTGGTCTCTACCTACCAGATGTCTATGTAGCAGCTCCCCAGATCTGACAACCAAAAATGTCTCCAGACATTGCTAGATGTCCCTTGGAATATATAATTTCTCTCAATAGAGCTATAGAGGAAGAAAATGACAATCGTAAATTGTATTGGTCAATGTGATAGAGTGTTCAAAATAGGGTACACCACAGGTAATAATTGCTATAATTTATTGGATATGTACCCACTGTACCAGTCACTGGACAAATGCATATCCTTCAGGAGTCCTTGGTTGAAAGCACAAAAACTGATATCTCTGGCAAATATATAATAAGTAAAAAGGAGATTTATGGGAGTTTCAATCTTATGAAATGAATCAAAGGAGCCTGTCTTTTAGGACAGGGGTCCCCAACCTATGGTGAGTTGTATAATTATTTCATTATATATTATAGTGTAATAATAATAGAAATAAAGTGCACATTAAATGTAATGTGCTTGGATCATCTCAAAACCATCCTCCCTCTCCCTAGTCCATGGATAAATTGTCTTCCATGAAAATGGTCCCTGGTGCCAAAGAAGTTGGAGACCACCGCTTTAGGAAGTTTCTGTCTTCTGTGTCACAGGAAATGATCAAACAGCTCAGGGCTCATTTGTTAAGATGTCATCTTGAAACTTATTTTCAGTCTTAACTATCATTGATTTTGAGATTCAAATTCCATGAAGAAAGTCTGATAGCCTAGCTAGGTCATGTGACCACCCATTGACCAGGAGCAAGTGGCACCTTGACTATTATCACAGGAGACTTTACCTAATGGGGCAAAATTAAGAACTATTACCACAAGAAGGTATGAAAGTATTCTAGAAAGAGAAAACAATATCTATACAAGACACTGTTGTGATTCCTTTCAACAGCTTTGGAGAGTAGGTATTATTGTTTACAGATGAGGAAATTAAAATTCAGTGTCTAAGTAACTGACACCATGTAACAAAGTTGGAAGTGGTTGAAACAAAATTGAAAATCAGGTCTGTTTGACAATGAAGCTTCTATTTCTTCCTTCATGTCTCATTGTTTTTATATTGTAGATTCCTGGAAGTTCTTAGTCTTCCATTTATTTGATCAATCTCAATTAATCAATAAAATGGTGTTTAGGGGCAAAGTGAATGTACTATAAACCAATTACTAGACAGTTCCAGCTTAGAGGGACCCGCATCTTAGTTGGAAAGGCAAATTTAACCATGAAGAAATGAGGAAATAAGATCAAATGCTAAACTGTGTGATGCATATAACTAAAATGTATATGAAGTTACTAGTTGCACTGAAAAAGAAATTGGAAGAAAATAAAGCTGATATAAATTAGTTTTACTAGGCAAGATTATAAAAGAAGTAGAACTTGAGGTAATTAATATATTTTACATTTAAGTTTATGCTAAGCAAGGTATATTAGTTTCCCAGGGCTGTCATAACTAATTACTAGAAACTTATTCTCTTGCAGTTTCGGAGGCCAGAAGAAGTCTGAGATCAAGGCATCAGCAGGACCACCTGAGATCAAGATGTCCATTGGCAGCAGTGCTTGATTTCCCGATTTTCTAGCCCATAGACTCTAGGGAAGTTCTATTTCTTGCATCTTCCGGATTCTGGTGGCTGTCAGCATTCCCTGGCTTGTGGTCACATCACTTCATTCTCTGTCTCCATCATCACATGGTCTCCTCTGTATGAGTGCATGTGTCAAATCTCCTTCTGCCTCACAATTATAAGAACATTTGTCAGTGGAATTTGGCACCACTCAGATAATTCAGGATAATATCTTCATCTCAAGATCTTCAACTTTATATCTGCAAAGACTCTCTTTTCAAATAAGGTAACATTCACAGGTTCTGGGGATTAGTACATGGACATACCTTTTTGGTATGTCCACTATGAGTTAAATAATTCCACTATTTAACTCACCACACAAGATTTGGTGTGCTTGTTGGCCTTGTCCTATGACTAGATTTGTTGCATGGGGAGACATTACCCATTTACTTGGAGGAAGATACAACATAGCAATTAAGTTCACAAATTCTGGCTTCAGAGAGTGTGTTTGACTCACAATTCTGACACATGTAAATTGTGTGTCATTGTATTATCATTAACTTCCCAAAGCCTCAGTGTACCACAAATATCAGTCATCATCATAATGCTTATTGATTATTCATACATTACATGCATCATATTTAATTTTAAAAGAAAATTTTTGGAATTGATTTGCTCTTCCTTTTCCAATTCCTTGAGACTGTTTATTAGATTGTCAATTTTTGAGCTTTCTGTTTTTTGGATGTGAGCATTTGATGCTATTAGTTTTCCTCTCAGGTATGCTTTCACTGTATCCCACAGGTTTCGATAGCTTGTGTCTCTAATATCATTTAGTTCAAAGAAACTCTTGATTTCCCTCTGTATTTCCTCCTTGACCCAATAGTTATTCAACAATAGGTTGTTTAATTTCTATGGTTTTGTGAGGTAGTGAGTATTTCTGTTGGAATTGAACTCTAATTTTATACCACTATGATCAGAGAAGATACATAGTATAATTTCTATTTTTTTGAATTTGTTCATGTCTTATTTGTGGCCTAGTATGTGATAATTTTGGAGAAAGTTCCATGGGCTGATGAGAATATAAATTCAACTTTATTTGGGTGGAATGCTCTGTAGAGGTCTGTCAGACCCTTATGTTCTAGAGCTCTGTTTAAGTCCATTATCTCTTTGCTTATTTTTGTTTAGAAGATCTGTCCAGTTATTCAGTGGGGTGTTTAAGTCCCCTGCTACTATGGCGTTATTGTTTATCATGCTACTTAGATCAGACAAGGTTTGCTTTATGTAACTGGGAACTCCTGAGTTGGGTGCATAAATATTAAGAATTGTTAATTCTTCTTGTTGGATCTTCCCTTTCACTGTTATATAGTGGCCATCTTTGTCCTTTTTTACTTTTGCTATTTTAAACTTATGTTATCTGAAATAAGTATAGCTACCCCTGCTTTCTTTTGACTTCCATTTGCCTGGATGATTGTTTTCCTTGACCTTGAGCCTGAAGGCATCTTTGTGGGTTAGATGCGTTTCCTGCAGACAGCAGATATAGGCTTGTGGATTTTTATCCACTCTGTCAGTCTATATCTCTTCAGAGGACAGTTTAAGCCATTCACATTTATTGAGAGGATTGAAATTTGAGGAAGTTTTCCATTTATATTATTGGGTGAAATCCTGTTGTTTTGTTTTACTCCTTGAGCCATCTTGGAGTCTAGATTCTAGCCTTTAACTCTCAAAGTATTTTACTTTGGAGAGTGCCTACTGTGCTGTTCAGTGTGTAATGCAGGTCTGAGTACTTCCTGTAGGGCTGGTCTGGTCTTGGCAAATTCCATCAGCGATTGCTTGTCTGGGAAGGACTTTATTTCTCCCTCATAGATGAAACTTTATTTTGCTGGATAAAGAATTCTAGGTTGGGCATTATTCTGTTTTAGAAGATTAAGGATGGACACCCAATCCCTTCTGGCTTGTAAAGTTTCACTTGAGAAGTCTGCAGTTACTCTGATATGTTTTCCTTTATAGTTTATTTGTTGCTTTCACCTCACTGCTCAAAGAATTGCTTCTTTTGTGTTTACTTTGGTCAGCCTAATAACTACATGATGTGGTGATTGCCTTTTCACATTGAGTCTCCCAGGAGTTCTGTGTGCTTCTTGTATCTGGATATCAAGATTTCTGGCCAAACCAGGCATATTTTCCTCCAGTATTGCATGAAATAAGTCTTCTAGCCCATGTGTATTTTCTTCTTCTCCCTCTGGAATGCCAATGAGTATTACATTTGGCTTCTTTATATATAATCCCTCATTTCTTGTATGTTTTGGTCTTCTCTCTTGTTTCTGTGTTCTTTTTCTTCATCCTATTTGTTTAGCACATAGGCATTATCTTCAAGCTTTGAGATTTTTTCCTCTGCATGATTCATTCTATTCCTGAGGCTTTCCACTGTGTTTTGAAGTTCCTTGAATGCTTCCTTCATAGCCAAGATTTCTGTTTGATTTTTCCATAGTATTTCAATTTCTTTAGAGAATTTTGCATTCATTTCCTGTATTGTTCTTGTGGCTTCCTTATGTTGCAATTCTATTTTTCCTTCAATTCCATTAAGTTTTCTTACAATCCATATTTGGAATTCTTCCTCTGTCAGTTTAATCATATCATGTAAGTTGGTATCTATTGATGGAGATTGAATATTTTCTTTTGGAGGTTACTTTTCTCTCTGATCTTTCACGTTTCCTGTGTTCTTTCACTGATTCTTTCTCATCAGGCTACTTTGTCAACTACTGGAGGTGCTGGGACTGGTTTATGGACTTAATTCTGAGTCCACAAAGGGACATTCCTGGACAATGCTGGGGAGATGCACTCTGGTCCTGTATTGCCTTAGAGGTGTTTTAGCCTGTTGGGTTATCTCTGACTTGTCTTCACCTCCTGCTACGTGAGATTAGTGAGTTTGGATCCCTTGCTTAGACTCCCAGGAGTTGGATCACTTTTGTGTGTGTGACAGCACTGCTGTCCACTAGTTTGAGATGGAAGACACTGTGTTGGGTTATGAGGTTACCCTCTCTTTTGTTGCTTGTAGTTTCCGTGGAGGAGTTGGTTATCAAGGTATTCCAATACCTTTGTGTTGAGCCCTAAACCCCTGAATGTGATATACAAGTGCCTCAGTCTTTGGGGAATGTCATGTCACTCCCAAGGGTTACTTGAGCCCTATTACCACTTTAGGTAAGGTGAGAAGAGGAACAGGTACTTGCGAGCCTAAAAGTGTATACTTCAGGGGTTGCTTGATCTGCAGCTAGGGGACAGCTGCTGATATGTTATTCAGGGCTCTTTTGTCACACTTGCAAAGCAGCTCCAGATTGGTGGTGTGTGTCAATTGGTGCAATTGCTAAGGACTCTGGTCAAGATTTTCCTTCCCAGACCACAAGCCCCAAAGCTGGCAACAGCCTGGGCACCAAGGGCAAGCCCTTATGTTATGATCTTGTCAGATGATCAAAACCAATCCACTGTACTGAGTCAACAATCTGTCCCTTTTTGCTTAGTTCCAAGGTCCCACAGATTCAAGCCAGTCACACAGGGAAAGCAACGTTTTCTCCTTTCTCCCTGCCTTCATGGGCTGAGTCTGTCCTGTCGGGCTCGGGGAGGGGTGTTGGCTGAGACGCCCCACGTCCCAGCCTGGAAAACCTCTTCTCTCCTATCTCCCCTCCTCCAAGGGCACGGTCTGCCCTGCCAGAGGGGAAGATAAGCCACCAGACTGGGGGATGGGCACTTCCCGGGGCCACCAGGCATCTCAGCCCAGGAAGTGGCTACTCTCCTTACTCTGCCTCTCCAAGCTTGGGGTTTGTCTAGTTGGTACTAAGCATCAGGTACTAACAGGTGCAGACACTGAGTTCAGGACACTCACTGAAGGCCCCTGCCCTCACAGGTGCAGACAATCAGTAGAGCACCCACCCTTAGGCCCCAGCCTTCACAAGTGGTGACACTCAGTACAGTCCACACTATGAAAGCCCCTGGCCTTACAGGTGCAGACAATCACTGGAAGCCCCACCTTGATGGCTTCTGCCCTGACAGGTGGAGACACTCATTACAGGCCCCAAACTAAAGGCCCATGTCCTCACAGGTGGAGATACTCAGTACAGGACTCTCACTAAAGGGCTCTGTCCTTACAGTTACAGAAAATCATTAGAGGACCCACCCTGAAGACCACAGGCCTCACAGGTGCAGACTCTCAGTACAGGCCCCATTCTGAAGGGTCCTGCCTCACAGGTGAAAAGACTCAATAGAAGCCATACAGTGAAGGCCCTGTCTTCAGGTGGAGATACTCATACTCAGTACAAGACCCTCACTGAAGGCCCCTGCCCTTACAGGGGCAGATACTCAGTACAGGACCCTCAGTAATGGCCCCTGTCCTCACAGGTACAGACACTCAATACAGGTACCCCAGTATAGGCACTGTCCTGACAGGTGAAGATACTCAGTACAGGGAGCTCATTGAAGGGCCCTGTCCTCACAGGTGAAGGCACTCAGTAAAGGTGGAACCCTAAGGACCCTGCCCTCACAGGTGCACATGCTCAGACCAGGAACCTCACTGAAGGACCCTAACCTCACAGGTGCAGACAATATGTAGAGGCCTGACCTCACGTCCCCTGCCCTCACATGTGTAGACACCGAGAACAGGCCCCTCACTGAAGGCCAATGCCCTCACAGTTGCAGACTCTAAGTAGAGTTCTTACCATGAAGTCCCCTGTCCTCTCAGGTGCAGACACTCAGTACAGGCCACACATTGAAAGCTTCTGTCCTCCCAGGGCAGACACTGAATACAGGCCCCACACTGAAGGTCCCTGTCTCACAGGTGTAGACACTCAGTAAAGGTGGAACAATAAGGACCCTGACCTCACAGGTGCAGACAATGTGTAGTGGCCCCACTCTGAAGGTCCCTGACCTCAGAGGTAGAGACACTGAGAACAGCACCCTCACTGAAGGCCCCTGACATCACAGATGCAGACGTAAAACCTTTATCTATGAGCTATAGCTCTCTTTTCAATAGATTATTACACTTCAAAGAATGAGCTCTAAAACAATGCCTAACTTAGAAGATTGCTAAAGGTATTAAAAGAAATATGGGTGATAACATGTCATGTGTATGAGTCGCTTAGCAAATAATCATTATTAAAACTGAAAGATAATAGGACTTCTACATGAATTAAATAGAAAAGAAGGCAAGTTCTTATTCCTCTATTTAGTGTCTTTATTGTACCGGAGATTTCCACATTTTCTAGTCAGTGTTTCAAAGTTCTTAACCTCAAAAAGTATGTTTGGGTACATATTAGTAATTCTCTTCATAACTGAAAAGCCATCAATTATATGCTACACAGATTCATAAAAACCATCAGCAAAACCACAGCTATTCATAGGAAAAATTGCACATTCAGAGTTTATTTCAACAAAAGTGGCAGTAAACAATACAGAATCACTTTTCCCATTCCTTTTAAATACATATGACCTCTTGGCATGTTGTAAGCTTATGTTATTTCAGTTGTCCTAGTTATTCCATGTGTTTGTTTAAGAATTGCCTAATGTTTATTGCTAAGTATAGGTTACTCTGTTGAGTGAATATGCCTTTATTTTTATGCTGATATAATTTAAAAATGGAACAACTAAGTAAAACATAATGGTTTGAAGCAAAATTCTTTTAAAGTTAGGATTCTCTACACTATTTTGTAGCTGTATTTGTATTTATGGGAAAATTTAATTCAATAAGTTAAATTAAAACAATGGGTAAAGAGTGTAGTTACTGGAATCAGAGAGTTCCAGGTTATAGTGTTAACTTCACTGCTTGCTAGCTGCCTCACTTTGAATAATTAATTACTCTATTTGAGCCTCAGTACGCTTCTCTGTAAAGTGGAGTCATCTATAGCAAACTCATCCTTCTACCAGAGAACAGCTACAATATAGTGAAATATAAAAACAAAAACAAAAACCTGTTTGTAGCCATCAGAGCAAAGCCAAGGCAGTCAGGACATGAGGGTGAAGATCCTAAAGCAAGCAGAGTTCACCGTCAGCCTCGTATTCTCCACTGCTTTTCTGTTGGGTTTATTTGCTTACTTGTAACCAGTGTGAGGCCAAAAGCCTAAGCAAAAAATGGCAGCTAGGCATCCCCATCCCCAGTGATTGAGGCAAAGATGGTGGACAATGAAAGTACAACACTAGGGACAGAGTCTGGGATGTGGTAAGAGCTCAATGTGTAAAAGGACCGAAACAAACAAGATAGTTGGTCCCCTATGTTCCCACTGCTTTCTCTCTTCGTTCCCTTTTCTTTCTTGTTCTCTAACTCCCTCAACCTATGAGCTTTGACTAGCTGATAAACCACAAACCTTCACAAAAATTGGGAAAAATGTTCTGATGGGTATTGTGGTTGTACCAAAGACTCTAAGGAAGGGACATGTACATGAGAACAACTCCCAACTGTGAGTTTTGGTCAAAGTCGAAACTGCAGCCTCTGCCAACACCTCAAAGACAGGCACTCAACTGCCTCCTATCCCGTAAATACCCTGACTCGGCTTCAGTTCTTCAGTTGGGAGCTAAGTTCCCTTCAGAAGCTCCTTGAATAAAGGCTCTCATCTCTATTTGAGTCACTGAAATAATTTTCTTTAGGCAAGTATGTCTTAGGTCAATCCCAGAAATAGACTGTAAGAAGGTTTGCAAGCAGGAAGCTTGTTGGAGAGTGCTCACAGGACAAATACCTCTAGGGTCATAGAAAGAAGTGGGTTGATCAGACGTAGGAGTTGAACTTCTATGAAGTTGTGACAAGGAGCTGAGCCAGTCCCACACAAAGCTTGCTCTACAGGAGGAGTGTGGCCTTGAGCAAAGTGTCTCTCTTCAGTTTAGGGCAATTCCTGGAGAGGGACTTATCCTCCAACCTTCCAGCAGCTGGATTGAGGGCCTCATTCTTGCAGTGGGGACCTGGGTGAGGACCACAGCAACAAAGAAAGAGTGGTGAGTGTTATTTCCTGTGTTTTCTATCATTCCCTTCACATCCCTTCAAGGGTTTCATTATCCCTCTCTCATAAGTTTGGCAAGTCCACGCAGGTGGCAGAGTTAGATGCCAGCCTAAATTTGATACCCTGTGCTCACTACCTTCTTGCCAATGTTGCCCTTCAATGAGATAACTCTTAGCTTTCATTTCCAAGAATTTATTGAGTATTCATCATGGGCTCAGCCTATGTGTCAGGAACTCCAAGGGACACCTAATTTGTTCCTCAGCTTGATAAGAAGCAAGAAGTAACTGGGAGAACCTTTATTTTGGCTGTGTAGATGCCAGGTTGACCTTTGTTACCTTGTCATCAGGAAGCCACTGCCCTGGAGATGCTTAAGGAAATCAACTAGGGAGGTGAGAATGAAGCAAATTAGCTTAATATTAACTCTTCTAGATGTTTTCCTGCTAGACTCTCATGGAGTAAGATTCATATTTTCAAGTTGAAGTTTAGTTTAACTTAATTTCTCTTTTATTAGGCACATTTGATTTACAAAGCATTGTGCATGTTGCTGTGGGAATTAAGAGTTGAATAAAACGGAGGACTTTCATTGGACAGGTTTATAATCCAGTGTGACTCCCTCTCATCCTGAATCTCAGAGATTACATTATGGCAGACTATTTTTTTTTCACCCTAAACTCTATTTTCATGAAACATGACCTCAGAATTATTTATATGCTTTAACAGAAGAATTGGGTAAAGGGATAGGGGGATACTGAAGACTAACAGATTTCATTTTAAAAATGTAAAAAGATACTTACCATTAGTTATTAAAGTTTCTTCTCTCTTATTCTTAACTCCTCTCTTAGCAATAGGTTAGATGTTTAGGAAAAAATTAACTTTTTATAATACATAGGCACATTTGTAACAAGGCTCTGCAAACATTTAACATTAGACTTGGGAGTAGGGCTAAGCAATCCCCACAAATTCCACTTGGAAGTTCTAAAACATGTTTGTAAATTCTTTGACACTTCATCAGTTGAGAGGTGAGGTCTGTGTCCCCTTTCTTTCCATTTGGGCCGACCAAAGTGGCTTGCTTGTCACCAGTAGAATGTAGCAGAAATGACACTATGCAACTCCCAAAGTCAGGTCAGAAGAGGTCATACAGTTTCCACTTGGTTTTCTTGGAACACTAACTTTGGAACTCCAAAACAGATTGTAAGAAGTCTTCTACCTGAGGCTACCATGCTGCGAGAATTACCTCTCAAGCAAGAGAGGCCACTTGTAGATGCCACAACTAACAGCCCCAGTTGCAGCTGACAATGAGCATTAACCACCAGGTATGTGAGTTAAGATACCTCTTGATAACTCTACCTACAAGTGTCCGGTCGCTTCCTAGCCATTGAATTTTTTCAGCTGAGGCCCCAGACATTGTGGAGCCCTCTCTGAATTCCTGACCCTCAGAATCTTGAACTTAATGAAATGGTTATTTTACATCAAAATGTTTTGGGTAACTTGTTATGGAATGATGCTAAAGAGAATAGTTACAAAGTTATAAAACTCTCTTCTTTGTTCTTTCTAACTATTGTCTTCATAATAGGTTGGGTTCTCAGGCAAGCAATTGAATTATTACAACACAGAGAAGGGACATGGCATTTATATCAGGTACCAGCAAACTCTCAGTAGTGGACCTTCAATGAGGATTAAGCAAATGCCATGAATGCTACCATGGGTTGATGACCAATTTAGAAACTGTCAGGTAAAAAAGAAGACTTTACCCAGTCGCAATTTTCCTTTCTACTACATATCCTGCCAGTATCCTCAACAACTCAAGCATCAATGCCAATGACCCATCCAACTGTACTCTAAGGCATCTTTACTATCCCAACATTCCACTTTAGTCATCCATGCCCTTAACTATAATTGGTTCTCATCAATCTCTTCCAGTTACCACAGCTGTTTGCTCTTCCCCCTCAAAGAACCATCTATTCCTGACTCCCCATTTGCTTTTCTGTCTGTTCCCTTTTGGCTTCATTTGCTTCTCTGCAGCCCAGACTTCATAGCTAATCATTGCCACAGCACCGGTACCAACACCATCAACCCTTGCTTTCTTTTATTTCTAAAGCGTCTTCCTGGAAAGCCAAGATCAACCCATCCTCTGCCTTCTCATCTCTTACAATTGAGCTTTAAAAAAACCTTTAGAAAATAGCCACTACATTATATGTATTGGTGTCACTATTAATGTATGATTTTTCAACTTCATGCAGACATTGATCTCAGCAGTTAACCATCTTTTCACTTATCCCCGATCATCATCCTTTTCCTTCCCCTAAGGAAATGTTCCAAAGCTCACTCCTTTCTTAAATTTAGCATTCATCCTCCCTTCCTCAGCTATCCACACCTTCCACATCACCACAGAATGCACACATCCTCACTTTTATTCCCTTACTCAACTTTTCATCTCATCCGTATCCTCCTTCCTTCCAGGATTAGAGGAGGAGTTATCACTGTGCACATGGGTCAAGTTTCACTTTATACTCTTAATCCTTCCTTCCTCCACTCACCTCCACTGGGACTAATCCTCTGTATGATTTCTTTTTATTCTCTATCTTGAACCCTTTTTATTCTACTAGCTCTTTCTCTCCCACACTCTCAGTTTATCTTATCCTAAAAAAATTTTGTAAACCTTTCCTTGACTCTGAGTCCCTCTGTACAAACCCTCCTAGTGATCTCTATTTCTTCTGGATTAAGCTTCTCACCGCCAGTGTCGTCTATCATCACTGTCTCTATTTCCATTCCCACTCATTCCTCTACATGTTCCCATCAGCATGCAAACATGCTATTTTTCTTCTACCTTAAATTACAAATAAACTTTTTTTTACCCTACTTTCCCTGTAAGCCTGTCTGATTTCTTTATGCTCATGTACAAAAAAAAAGTTGTTTCCAACCAGGCTCTCACCACCACTATTCCACTGAAACTTCTTTTTTCAAGTCCACTAATTACTAACATGTTACTAAATCTGATTTCAAATTTTAGGCTACATACTATTCTGTTGGTAGCTTCTGACTTACTAGACCTTCCCTCCTTCTAATATACTTTGTACACTCATCCTTTAGGCCACCATACTTCCTTGCTTTTCTTCTGACTTAATTGGCCACTGTTTCTCTGTCCTCAATACGGTTCCTCTTTTCCCCAAAGCCTTATTCATGGAGAACTCCAGTGCTCAAAGATCAGTCTTCTGAGCTACTCTTGTTATCTTGTTGATCATAAAACTAGTCACAGAGCTTTAAGTTCTCATTATCCCAACCACTCATAAGTTTGTAGCTCCAGCCTACACTATCTCCCAAACACCACGCTTACATAATAACCATCTTACTGAACTCTCCTTTTGGATCGGTAAGATTTATCTCAACCTTAACATGTCCAGAACTGAATTCTGAACTTCCACCTAAAACCTGCTTCACTCACAGCCTTTTCCATCTCAACCTATGGCCATTCCATCCTTGAAGTTTCTCTGGAAAGAAAACACTTGGAATAATCATTGACTGTTCTCTTCCTGTTTACACAGAACTATTGGTAGAACTATTGGTTCTACTATTCAGATGTATTCACAATCCAACCAATTCTCACATCCTCCACTCTTACTTCCCTACTTGGAGCCATCGTTATCTCTCACCTAATAGTGTTCTAACTCAGTGGTTCCCAACCTTTTTGGCACCAGGACCTGTTTCATGGAAGACATTTTTTCCATGGGGGTGGGAAAGTGTGGCCGAGTTCTGCAGCCTGGTCCCTAACGGGGCATGGACTGGTACTGGTCCATGGCCCAGGGGTTGGGGACCGCAGTTCTAACTGATTACTCTGTATCTATCTGCTTCTTCCTGCCCTATAGCCTATTCCAAACATAGTGGTCAGTGCATTTCCATCTTCTGCTGAAGCCTGCAGTGGTATCCCAGTTCACTCAGTGTAAAAGGTAGCATCAAGACAAGGTGCCTTTAGGCACCTACACAATCCTCCCCCTGCACACTTTGGCCTTTCAATGTACTTACTAACTTCAGCTAACATACCAGGCACTTTCCCAGGACCTTGCACTGACTTTTCCTTAGGATTGTAATGATATTCTATCAGATACCCACATAGCTGACTCTCTAAATCCTTCATATCTTTGCTCAGTGGTCATTGCTTCAATGTGATCTGATCTGATGCTATCAAATAGAATCTCTAATCTTTTGAACTTTTTAGCTTATTTTATAGGCTTCTCATTTTTTTCTCCTTAAGTGTAGAATTTCTTAGAATTTTATTCTTGTCCTTTCTTTTTCCTCTCCTCATGCAATTTTTAGCGAGTCCCAGATATGTAGCTCTAGCCCTAACTTTTTCCCCGTGTTTTAAGTTTCATTTAAGCATATGGAAAGATCTTTAAGGATATCCTTTAAATATCCTTTGCTTTAAATATCCTACTATTGGTCTTTTCCTTTCGCCTCCATGTTCTGGTGTTAGACCAGTAGTGTCTAATATTCCTTCCCACAAACAACTTTTATCTAGCTTATGTTGCTAAAATTATCCTCCTTCACATGGAGAGATTCTTCTTAGATGCAGTAAAGACTGTGCGTATCAAATGGGAATTTTTATTCTTGTGGATATGTGGTAGTGTAGTGATGCTACCAAAAAATACCATAAGCTTGACACATATATGTAAAGCATAAATTATTCTCAGGTGCTGGTGAAAACGTTGTTATTAAAAATGTCATTTATATATTAAAACTGATGTAGGAGACAAATAATATGCCCAAGGATACTCTGAGAAAAAAATACTTTCTTTTTTCAAGTACTTCTCTGAAGAACTTCGTTTAGGAGCTCTTCTTTGAAGGGCTTACGGTATTACTTCTACCTAGAGTAATATGCATGGTAATTCATGATTTCTATGAAACTACACATCTTTGAAACAAAAGAAATTAACCTCCATGATGAAAGAATTTCAGGTACCACAACTAAAGATCTGAGAGAAAACATTAGTCAGAGATTTTTGGTTTTTTTTTCCACAAAACATAGGACTCAATTCTATCTCTGAGTATGAATGATTGAAACCTGGCAAAGATAAAAATAAGTAGCAGTAAAATAAAGTCTTAGGAATAATCCTAGACCCTTTTTTTCTCTTTCATTCACACCCTCCACTCTGTAGCCATTCAAGTCCACATCCCTGATGTCTCACATCTGTCCTCTCCTCTCCGCTCCAATTGCCGCAATCTTAACCCAAACACTCCCACATCCTCTCTGAAACACTGCAATAGTTACTCACTAATGTCTTTTCCCATTTTTTTCTCCAGTGCCAGATGTTCTAATCTATCCTTACGCTGACCCCAAAGTTAGTTTTCTTAAATGTAAATCTGATGTCAAGCTCCTGTCAAAGATTTCTCCTTCTGTACAGTGCAGATTCAAAGCCTGCCCTGGCATACCTTATCTGCTGTCTGCACCTTATCTAGAGTGGCTCCTCCACACACCTTCCCCTTCTGCTATACTCCTCTGCTTTCAGAGACCTGTGGAGGTGCTGGGCTGGTGTGACTGAGGTGACTGGTGACTCACATTCTGTTCCACCCTGATGGACTTGCACTTTTCTCCTGTCACACCGTTCATATGCATTTTTCATGAGGCATAACAAGCATTTCTCCTTTTGTGGCACTAACTTTCCACCCTGACTTGTGTACTCTTACAGAATCTTGTATGCATTCTTATTATAGTACATATTACTCAATTTTACCATCATATGTGATCTTACTTATATCCTCTGTACCAAGAGCCATCTGAATTTAGGGGCTGTGATGTTTTATCTCTGTATGAATACTTTTTAGTACTGTGAGAGCTTAATAAATATTGGGGCAGTTTTTTTTTTAAACGGAGGATAGGCAAGAAGGCAGGAAGGAAGGAAGGTAGGAAGACAGGGAGTGAGGAAGGAAGTGAAAAAGGGAGGGAGGAAGGAAAGAAAGAAGAAAAGATGGAAGACAAAGATGAGGACACGTGTTTTGTTGTAGAGGTAATCATGGGGCTAAAATTTCCTTCTCTTCTAAGCTGGGATTTTCCTTCTTCAGATATTTCGGGCTCTTGTCACTTTACTACTTTGGAATGAAGATCTTTATTTGGATACTAGAGAAGCTGCAAAAATTCTTTGGCTTTAGTGGTTGTGGTTGTTTCTTTCTAAGCACATAGGAGAGGGACTTCAGCTAGCTGCTGCCTGTGGTGTCAGCTGCACTGTTTGAAGTCCCTGGTGAAGAGACAGCTGGATGCCACGATAGCAATTTGGGGGCTACAAAGGATTGTAAACTGAACTTGGTGTTCTAGTTGGCAAGTTGAACACATACTCTGCTCCATAACATTGCATAGCATTATGATCACATCATACCACCAGCCTGCCATTATCCTAGGGACACTCTTTCATGGTAAGAAGGCATGTGTAGCTTCCTTACAATTACAATTTCAGCTAGACTAGCTTCCCTTCCTCTCAGGCTCAAAGCGAATTGACCACAGAAGTACTAGCATCTTTGAGAAACTCATTGTCCTTGTATTTTTTTCCAGGTTTGATATAAGTAGCTTCCTATTTGCTTAAAGAAAGAAGCATTCATTCCTCAAATTCAGCTTCTTGTTCTTGGAAATATAGTAGGTTTAAAATCATTTTATTGTCAGAAATATTTTAGTCATAGAGATAACACTAATCCTTATATTTAGACTGAGCAAACTAAAAGAAATCTCGGTCATTGCTTAGTTCCGTTTCCTCATTTTACTTTTGAGGGAACCGGAAAGCAGAGCAGTGCAGTGATGTGTTCACAGTCAAACATTAATTAGTGGCAGAGCCAAAATTATATTTTCCCAAGCTAGTGCTTTTTTCAGTCCATTGTGTTGCAGCCAAAACTTGTCTAAAGCACTAAATTGTTTTTCTCAAAATGAAAATAGGTTTATTATTTTATGATCCAATGATGAAAATAGTGTATGCCCACTGTGGAGAGAGACATACTTAAAAGAGGGAAGCCAGTTTTGAAGACGGGTTCTATTGTTGTGAAACAAGATTTCATCCATAGCTTTCTTCTATTCAACATTAATGGCATTACCTTGGGTGAAGGCATGGGAGGTATGGTTATCAAGTATGTAGTCGATATTAACCTGGGAGAGAGCGGTAATGCTCTGTGGTAGATTTCTCTAAGTAAGAAATCAAACAATAACTAATGAGAATCTGTTGTGAAGTAGGTATAAATTAATCTCCAAAACAGATTTGTGAGGTAGCTGTCCTGTATCAGGCAAAGCCTGGTCAGGAAACCAGAACCATGCTAGGTATTTTCGCAGAAAGAATATTGAGAATTGGTTAATCTGAGATTGGACATCTGATATAGAAAACACACAGAAAAACAAACAACAACAACAAAAAAAACACTGAGGTAACGCAAGAAACACTGAAGTAGGCAAGAAACAGTGTTTGTTTCTAGGCTGGGGGATTACAGGGAAGGGGTTGGGGTTTTTCAGAATCTAGAAACTCAAATAAGGGGTCTGGTCTGGTAGACCTATGATGCAGACCTCTGAGGAGAGGAAGCTGGCTGGCTGGTGCCGGTTCTGAGGAACTTGCGGTAGTCCCTGCAGAAGTAAGGACTTTGGCTTCTGAGGAGCGAGTGTCATCTGGTTGATGCTTATACATGGAGAGCTTGGAGGAGGAGGCTCAAAGAGTTAGGGCTCTGACTTCTGAATGGGGAGCACTGTCTGCTGCTGGTTGCCCTGAGGGGATGCAGTAAGGCCAGTTCTGGAAGAGCCAAAGAAGCTGAACACTGGAACCAGCTGCTTCTTTTGGGAGAAGGGCAGTAGCTGGTGTGATGCTGAATGGAACAGCAAGCTCAAGGAGGAAGCCTCCTTGTTCCCTCCTGCCTTCTAGTTCCCTTTAGTGTCCCTGCTGGCAAAACCTAATAGGAACCCAACAAACAAAGTGACATAAGGTTCACAGTCTCAGCCCCACGTTGCCATACAAAATATAGATGGGAAAGGTTCTGTCATTGATTCAGATTTTCAGCAAATGATTATTGAATACTTGCTATGTTCCAGGAGTTATTCTAGTCCCTGGAGTCTAGACTCCAAGCTCAGTTTCCTCTTCTGTGAAATGGGGATAATCATGCCTACCTCCGAGAGTTAAGATTAAATGAAATGAAGTATTTTAGGACTTCTCACAGTATTTGACAATGTTTATCTACAGCAGCACAGTGAAACATGGAAAGTTCTTGATTATATCAAATATTGATGATATTCAAGATACAGTAGACTTTGCTGTTATTCCACCATGCTATTATTAAAATGGTGCGATTTGGAATTTCATCAGGTGGAGAATATATTCTCCAGTTTTCCACTCTTTCCACCTCTCCACATTGCCTGCATCTTGCTATTTTCCACATTTAAGCCTAGCTCCCAAAGGATTTTGAGTTTTTAAGAACTGTTCTAGAATGTGATTACATATTTATTATTCTCCCTCTTAGATAACTAATTTCATATTTTAGCAGCTTTAGTCATCAATTTTTAAAATTACTTCCAGATAAAATCCTTCCAGCTTCACATTTATCCTTTTCAACTGTGAAAAACTAAGGGGAAGTTTCCATTCTACTCTCTTTAGTAGAATAAACCAAAATCCACAAGTAAAAATCCTTTGGCATTATTTCTTGAAATTTTAGAGGTAAAGAAGGACGCAAACAATGACTTCTGCTTTTTCTTTATTTTTAAACATGAATTTTACATGATTGGATTTGATTATGGTAGTAGCTTTGGGAAATTAAATCCATTTCAACAATTTTTTGAAAAGTGTACTCCCCTTAATTTTTGCCACATTGTCAATTAGTATTTAAACACCCCCTAGCCCAAATACATCAGTTCTATGTTGATTTATTTGTGATCTGATCTCTTTAAATTCTTGGCCACTGAAATCATGCTAATAAGGGACTGCATTGATGTGTTCCGTTCTTGTATTTTTGAGGATTTTTTGTTAGGTTTTTTTAATTTAGAAAACATTTTCTAGAGCAATGAACCATAGCATAATCAGGTGACCTGCATTTTTCATGAAAACAAAATGTTTCCAGATGGTGTTAAACATGTGGGAAAGGATGTGTTAGCCAGCCAACCCAGAATCTTCCTAAATAGCCAATTCTGGTTTTTGCAAGGCAGTGTTTCCAAGGTTTGCTGTCTCTCCACGTTTAAGGGGGATAGACTTAGGGAGTATGAAGTGAGTATTGGGAACAGCTGAGATTAACTAGATGCTGTTAACATAATAAATAAAGCAGAGCTATGTGAGAAGAAGCCCATTGTAAGAATCAATTAACTAGTTCATAAATCTAGTTGTGGGAGAATCAGGTGCCTACCTTAGATCTGAGAGGTTCATGCCATAAGAGTCTTTATTTACTTTATAGAGTTATCCACAATCTTGCAGGCCTCCTCTTGGATGCCTGGAACAATCTTCTGCAACACTCCTGGCCACAATATACAAAAATAACTTTACATGAAAACAAAATAAAACCCACATCATCAGGTATTGAAGATGTAAGCAAATCAAATGGTCTGAAATGTTATAAGTGCTCATTAAGTCCCATGCCCTTAGGTTGGTTGGCCTGTCCCCATTTCTTAATGACTAGAGCCAGTTTAAGACTAGGATCCTTAACCTAAGTCCTTTCCCCCATTGTCTCTATTTTAATGGTCTGCCTCTTTGCAATTTACTCTGATTCCTTGTAGGTTGTTGACCTTCTCAACACCTGTTTCTTGTTTAAACCCTCACTTCATTCCTTGGACTTAATCCTGGGAATTTCTCTGGCTCTCACCTGTAGCTTCATTCCTTATAACTCACTCTCCTTTTTTTTTTTTGTTCCAAAACACTTTGAGGAAGTCATTTAACCCAGCCATGCTCCTAGGACTGATGCACTAAGCCCAAACTTGTGTAGCCATCTGTAGAAAATTCCTTTGCTTTGCTTCTGCTGGCAAAGATTGTCTTGGGTCAGGCTGCTTCATTTTGTTCCCTGTAGGTTATATTTCCATCTACACATTACTTCGGTCTCTTGACCTGGGTCACTGTATGGGCATTTTGCACTATCTTCTGGGTACTTACAGTTTGTTGTCTTTGGCCCTCTGCATACCTCATGTGTTATTCTATATAAATCAATTAGTAACCACATCTTCAACTGGCAGTGATTTGAATATTCAGCAAATCTCTTTGCTTTCAGTTGCAGAGAGAAGAAGGGGACTCTCTTGAGCAGCTGCCCTACCAATCTGCATGTACATTTCTTTTAGGTTAGCCAACCACTTTCAGAAGGAGATTCTTTGCATCTTCAAATAAATATTTCCTAACTCTCCAAATTCAGTGCTCATTTCCTCAGGTTACCATTATTAATGGCTTTTTCCCCAAGTATAGCAGTCTCCTTATCTGTGGGGGATATGTTCCAAGACTCTGAGTGGATGCCTGAAACCACAGAGACTACGAAACTCTATATACACTACGTTTCTTCTGATACATACATACCTATGATAAAGTTTAATTTACAACTTAGGCACAGTAAGAGATTAACAACAATAACTAATAATAAAACAGAACAATTATAACAATATGCTGTAACACAAGTTATGTGAATATGCTCTCTCTTTCAAAAAATCTTATTGTACCGTACCACAGGGAACTGAAACTGCAGAAAGTGAGACCGTGGATAATGAGAGACTACTGTAGAGTTATTCTTTGACCCAAACCATTCACACTAGAATGGAATTTGAAGAAGGAAGATGAAGAAAGCTTATGAATAACATTCAGTTCCTGCAGTGAGGGTCCGATGGAGAGAGACAGTAAGACTGGGGAATCCTGCCCAGTCTGTGGTGAAGCAACAATCTAAATACAGTCTTATGGTCTAACGAACTTCATTGTCAAGAGTTTATCTTGAAAAAATAAGTGATCAAAATTTTGTTCTAACTCATTAGGGTTTCTGAAAGAAGGGTGAAATGATATAGAATTCGTAAGAATAACCTTTTTAAAAGAGTTTGAACTAGAGCAAGGATTGCACTTTTTTCTGTAAAGGGGCCAGGTGGCAAGTATTTTAGTCTTTGCGGGCCATATAGTTTGGTCCCAGCTACTCAATTCTGCCCTTGTAGCACTAAAGCATCCATAGACAACATGTAAATGAAGGAGGTTGGCTGCATTCCAATAACATTTTGCAAAACAAATTATGAGCTGTATTTGACCCGTAGGAAAATCTGAGAAAATCTAGTTTCTAACTTGTTTCTGCTTCTTTTAGCCAAGCTCTATCCTAAGCAAAATTTTGACTTAAGCAATCAATTAATTTCACTTTATTGACTTAATCATTTACTCAAATATGTCATGACTCCATTATGACCCCTATTAAACAAACGATGAGACTTGCTCAAATAGGTAAAATATCTGAACCAAGATAATAGATACAAGTCTGAATTCGGTGTCCAGAACCTTTCCAGTGATATCACGATTTCTTTCCTACCATTTAAACAGCTTCTATAATATGCAATTAATTTTTACAAGCTAAGAAAGCACCTTTTACTCCCCACTTCCAATGCATGTGGACAAATATGTCTATACAAATACACTCATATCTATTAAAATATTCGATAACTAATACACACAGGAATGTCTGCTGATTGTATTTGGAGGTTTTTCTGTCTATTTGAGTAAAATTACATAAGAATCAACTTATTTTGCATATAATTCACAAAGGAAAATTTTAAGTACATAATTTTAAGAAATTTAATTTGCTCTGTAATTTCTTCTAATAACACCATTACAAGTTTTTTCCCCAAATAAATACTATGACCTTGTTTTTTAAATTACTTATATACAGGACAGAGTTTAAGGCATATAGAAAGTAAGCTTGGTATAGTTTTCCAAAATGTTCCCTTTTATGGAATCTTAACACCATATACTGCCTGAACCAAATATTACATACTACATATACATTTTCTATTTTCTTGTGGAAGAAAAGGCATAGAGGTTGGAGCAGCTATCAGAATTTTGTCTTTCATCACACTTTTCCTTCTTCTTTCTTCTAGCCAAATACTCCCTTTCCTTTAGGAATCTTTTCCTGCATTGCAGTGTGGCCCATATGAGACCATGTCAGTTACCTCACTGAGGCCCCAACACAAGGATGCCATGTCCCTCAGACTGGACTAATCATAGCACCCTATCCTGACACAGTAATTGGTCCAAAGGGTAAGCATGTAACCCAAGCAAGTCAACTCAGTATTCTTGTGTAAGATTGTTAAATGACTTCTGAGGGAAAAAAAAAAAAATTCTTCTGTTGATATTGCTGCATGGGAGGCTATGAAATTGCATGCTGGTTACCGTTTTCAATGATATTTGAATAAAGCTAAGCAGACACAATCAGAGGTCAAACATAACTTAGTGAGAGTGAGATGGTTCTGATAAACAGAGCTATTGAAACCATACCCTGCTCCCTGCAGCTCTGATTCTCTGTGCTACTCTTGTATTCTTCCCACACATATAGGAATCCCCCCATTAAATTTAAACTTGTTTTAATTAGGTTTCTTTTACTTGACATTGAATATTTTGCCGAAGATGTGATTATTTTAAGAGGTACGTTGGTAAGAGTGAGTAAAATTATCCTTTGGTAAAGACTCGAATGATCTAGGAAAAGAGCTTTCAATCTTTTCTCTGTTGAAATACAAATGACAGATGATGTTCTTTGGTGAGACCTATTCCTATGTGCAAAGGCTCTAAGTTAACAGTAGGTGTTGTTCTATTTATTTTCTCTCATTCTTGAAAGCATATTAAAATACTAGTGTTCTGATTATCCACTGTTGAAGAAAAAAACCACCCCAAAACCAAGTAACATAAAACAACAAAAATCTTATTAGTGTATGTCAGGATGGCCTGTCTCTCTATCTGGGGGCTTGGCCGTAAGGACTCAAAATAGCAAGGGGTGGCTTGCATGGCTGCAGCCTATAATCATTTGGCAATTTCTGCATTCATGTCTTGGTAGGTATGGTAGAAAGAATGGACTCCAATGAGACTGTGGACTAGTACATACACGCTTGGCTTCTCTATCGCTGTGGTTTCAGAATAAACAGACTTCTTACGTGGATGTTTAGGGCTCCTACAGAGAGTATTCCAGTAAGCAAGGAGGAAGGTGCATGACCTTTTAAGACCCAGCCTTGAAAGTCACATAGCGATATTTCTGCCACATTCCTGTAGTGAATGCAGTCACAATCCCATTCAGAAAGCAAGGAGAGAGAGCATAGACTGAACTTCTCAATGGGAGGATGTCAAAGATTTGCAGACATGTTTTAAAACTTCCATAGCTAGTGAATGGAAAGGGCACTATTATAAGGATGACTCTGAAGTCATTCTAATATATATATATATTTAATCAAAGATGGCATATTAGCAAGATAAACACATCTTATATTTTCATAATATATTGCAATATTTGGATTGAAGAATTCCTGGAACAGGAGTAGACTTGGACTACTGTCTATACAGATAGGGCAAGAATGTGAGAAAAAGAATCAAGTAGAAAAAATGAAAGAAATTAGTCAATGAGAGGTTGGCAAATGTTAACATCAAAGTTGGCAGACATCCTAATTTTTTCAGAGTTATCTCTAGTAATAGGATTCTGTTTCCTTCACCCCTGATTCATTTGGCCTGTGATGGAATATATCAAGACAACACCTGTGAGCATAAAGCACTGGCAAGTGCCCTAACCAGCTAGAGATGATCTGAGATTCTCTGGGCAAGGTCAGCTAAGGTATCTTGAGAAGTAAATGAGAGAAATGGTAGAATGCCTTACTCTAACCATCCTTCTATAACTCCTGTAAACTGAACAACTCATTACTTCCTATAGATTATTTGGGGAAGAGTTTTTTTTTTTTTTTTTTTTTTTGTCAAGTCCATGCTACAGCCAGTTTCTCCACTGTCATCTGCTTGCCACTTTCCACTATCCACTCAATCTCAGGCCTTGACATGCATTGCGGAAAGCTCCCAAAAAGCTCTTGTTTTTTTTTGAGATGCTACTTTATCAATGTGCTGGCCTCCTACAAAGGGAAGTGTGGGGATACCTGTGTCACTGTCATTGAAAATGGTTGAGAATGAAGACTCAGATTTAAACTCCAGATCCAGCTTTTACTAGTTATGTAACCACAGCCTTGTCATGTAATCTCTTTGAACTTCAGCATCTACATTTAAAAAATGGACATAATAAAACCACTTACCTACTATGTTTTCTGTGAGAATTAAGCAAGTGATAGATAATGGATAGATAGATTGACAGATGAGGACAGAGCTCAGCACAATGTAAACAGTATTAGTAGTACTTGCTGACCTGTTTCATGTGTGGAAAGAACTTTCAGCCCGTCTCATACAAAGTTCCTATGTGTATCAGACTTATTTTGTGAATCTGAGGCTAGCATAAGGGATTTATAAAACAGAAAAGAAAAATTGTAAGCTGAATACCATATATCATTTCTTCTAAAGTCCGAGAGTTTGATCCCATATAAGGAGTTGTTGCTGGCTGTCATTCTCTAAGGTATTCTCATCTCAAATTTCATTTTTTTCTTCTCCTGAGTTTCAGAGCACTGCCCCCAAATTCATAGCCTCTCTCTCTCCTCTCTCTCTTTCCACCCCTGCTTTGATGCAGAGGAAATAAAGTCAATTAATATTAGAAGAACCTTTCCATTTAAGGAAAAGCACTTATTTGCTTCATTAGGTAGAGAAGGTTGGTTTCTGCACCATCCAACTCCATGTTAGGTGTCCATGACCCAAAGGCCTATTGATGCATTTTTCCCAAACCAAATAGGAGTTTTCTGCCTGTGGTGAATGCTGTCACTACCTTTGATCATAGAAACAGTGGTGGTTTTAAAAATACCTCTCTTTGCTCTTTTATCTCTTTAGAAATTAGAAAATATAATAAAAAGAAAATACATGATTTTTTATTATTTAAATCATTCTTCCAGAACCATGAGAGAGACTTATGCATATGTTTCTGGCCTTGAGAGATTATTATGAGCTTTGGAGATTGAGAAGCCAGAATTTGAATCCCAGCCCAGTTACACATGAAGCATGTGTTTTAGGGCAAATCCTTTCCTTTTGTGCCCAGTTTTAACTTCTGTAGATAACAATTCTGACTTAATTGTCTTGTTTTCATAACCAGTCAATATATGTGTAAGTAACTGGCATGTAGTCGATGCTCATATTAGTCTTCCTTTATCCCCAAAAGGCAGAATTTGTCTTATTTTCTGCTCCTCAAGTATACCTGTAAATGGGATCATACGTGGATGTGTCTCAAATCTAAATTGCAGTTACAGTTGATAGGATTGTGTTCAATTGATGTAATGATGACTTATTCTGTTAAAAACATATTAAAAAGAGAAATACATCAGCGGCCCAGACCAAGACTCATCCAAATAAGATTTCTGAACATTTGACATGGGATTTCAAGATTAAAATATGAGGAATATACAAGTATATTTCCTACTCTTACAAACTCTTTATGGATAGGCTGCTATTCTTTAATCTCAGTAAAATTTAGAAGAAATGTCCCATATTGGAGGTAATGATCATTAACGGATTATTCAGAGTAGAAATTCCGTTTGTATACCTTTAATTTACTTCTCTCAATACCCAAAAGTTTTCTTCAATTTTAGGAATGTGGAATTTAGCAAAAGTCCCAGAGATCATAAATGGTTATTGCATAAATTAGTTTATTTAGCTACTTCCCCAGAATCCGTTCAGTATCAGAGCATAGTAAATAAGGACAGAGCTCTTGGAACAATAAGAACTGAAATGGAATCCCACCTCTACTGCTTACTGGCTGTGTAACACTGAGCCATTTCTATAGCCTTTCCAAACTTCACTTTCTGTGTCTATTGATTGGAGAGTGTACTACTGCTTATTGAGAGTTGTTAGAATTCTGTGAGGTCATGCACTAAGCACAGCTCTTGGGGATAATAAGTGATTTTCTTCCTCTTTCTCCTCTTTCTTTTTCTTCATTTGACTGTCTAAATAGCAGCAAGCTCATTATTCATTGTGATTATATACAATAGTCTCTTTATGTTTTCAATCACTTGATTTCTGATTATTTCTTTCTGGAGGGAATCTGATCTGGCCTACATATGGTGACAATAGGGTGACAAAATTTTATGCAAGAAGTAGATAATTTCTTGTGCTCTATTATGGTCAATTCCTTTGTTAAAATGTGTAATTCTGCCATTTCTTTAAGGAGGGTGGTAATGTCATGTTGCTTTGATTTTAATGAGATCTGTTCTAAAGGTAGAACTCTTTGAGGGCTCCTTTATGAAACACCAACCCCAGCTGTTTTACATTCTGCAGGTGTTATGTAAATGTCAAATATTAATGTTTTACTATCTAGTAAAAGAGATGAAATAAGATTTTTGTTGCTGCTTGTTTCATAGGCTGCAAATAAGACTGGGTCATTGTCCTTTTGATTATTCAGCTGCAAACTTTTTTTGCCTTGAAAAGTAGAGTGAAAATAAATGCCGGAAATGCTGACATATTAATAAGAAGAGTTGGTATAGTTAACATGAAGAGAGCGCTGATTATGTACCAAGAGCTATCCTAAGCCCTCTTCATGTATTGTCTCCTCAAATCTTCACAAAACCCGATGAAGTGGGTAAGTCTCACCTTTATATGGCAGACAAAGAAACTGGTGTTTTAAAATATTAAAGAATGTACTTAGGAATACAAAGCCAGTGAGTGAGTGAGTGGGGAATTGAATTCAAGTTGGTTTGATACTAAAGTCTCTGCTGGTGAGTGTAAGAGTCATATGAAATGATGGAGCCTGTGTCTAACTCAAGAAGTTCTGACCACCCAAAGGAAGCAGCTGCTACTTGGCTACAGTGAGTATTGACACACAAAAATAAAGAGCCAGTGTTGCCAGAGATTATGAATTTTTAAAGAAGGACATGTTTTTAAGTCATACATCTGAAAAACAAATGGGCAAAGAATATGAATAGACATTTCTCAAAAGAAGACACACAAATGGCCAACAGATATGTGAAAAAATGCTCAACACAGCTAATCATCAGAAATGCAAATTAAAAGCGCAATGAGATATCACCTCACACTTGTTAGAATGCCTGTTGTATAAAAGACGAAAGATAAATGTTGACGAGGATGGGGAGAAAAAGGAGAACTTGCACACTGTTGGTTGGAATGTACATTAGTACAGCCATTATGGAAAACTATATGGGATTTCCTCAAAAACCTAAAAATAGAACTACCATATAATCCAGCAATCCCATTACTGGATATTTATACAAAGGAAATGAAATCTGCACTTGATCTTAGCCAAAAGGCCGAGAAGTCAAGGAAATGAAATCTGTATGTCAATGAGCTATCTACACTTTCATTGCAGCATTCCTCACAACAGCTAATACAAGAAATCAACCTAGGTGTCCATCAGTGGCTAATGTATAAAGAAAATGTGGTATGCACACACTCAATAGAATACTATTCAGCCTTAGAAAAGAAGAAAATCCTGTCATTTGTGACAACATGGATGAACCTGGAGGGCATTATGTTAAGTGAAATAAGCCATTCATAGAAAGACAATACTGTATGAACTCATTTATACGTAGAATCTAAAAAAGTTGAACTCATAGAATCAGAGAGCAGAAGGGTGGTTAGCTGAAGGGAAGGGATTGAGGAGATGTTGGTCAAAGGGTACAAAACTGCAGTTAGAAAGGAGGAATAAGTTCAAGTGATCTAGTGTACAACATAGTGACTGTAGTTAATAACAATGTACCGTATTCTTGAAAATTGATTATTCTCACCACAAAAAATAAGTATGTGAAGTAATGCATATGTTAATTAGCTTTATTTAGCCATTTCACCATACATATATATTTCAAAACAACATGTTGTATACAGTAAATATACACAATTTTTTAATTTATTGACATGAATTAATAAAGAAAGAAAGAAATAGAGGGACAAAAATCCAGACTGTCATGTACTCATTGATGATTTTAAACACATATAATATTTTTAACCATACTAATGAGTCAAAATGTTTTAGGAACAATCCAATCTAAGAGGTCATCAGTTTGCTTTTTGGACTTGTGTATGAGAAACTGGAAAAAGTGAATTGGGTCCAGTCTGTAGAATACCCTAAATGCCAAGCTACAGACTGTTATTAAATTGTGAGGCAAAGGGAGGCAGCAATGGAAGCAATTTTCAGCAGTGATATGGAGGCTGCTGTGTTGTAGAATGATTAATTTGGCAGCAGTCCACAGACGTTTTGGGGATGAGAGAAAGAGCAGGTGAGATGGCCAGGCTGACAGCAAGTATATCCAGGAGGGTAGCTGAATGGAATTGAAACACAAATAACTATGATTTGTACAAGTAACAGCTATCTATCACTATTGTCAACTATTTAATTCTACTTTTCAGAATACATCAGTAAAAGAAAACAAAGACTCATCCCAATTTGTGGAATTATTCTTAAACTTCATCAAGTGATGGCTTATAAATGAACACAGATAGCTTTGATCTAGAAAATCCAATGCTGCATTTCCAGCCTCTTCATCTTCCTTTGGCCTGGTGTACCTTCACAGTTAGACCCTGTTCTCAAGCCATATCTTGGCATTGTTGCCTTGGCCAGCCTGTGAAAATTACTAAGGGAGAGGTCCATTTTTTCTACTTAGAATTCTTTATAAAAAACTTATGTTAAAGAAAGATGAGAAAGATTGTCCTCACCAGAATATCGCATATAGGGGATAAGGTAAAATTTTAATGTCAGACCCAGGAAATTCAAGTGTTTCTTTAAAATGGACCATGTCAGATTCACTTATATAGTCAATATATTTTATTGTGCCAGGCACTGTGAGAAATTAAAATATGAATAAGACAAAAACCCTGTCTCATGAGGATTATATAGTTCAATTTTGTGTTTGTTTATTGGTGAAGTTATGTATGTGAATAAGGTAATGCAACACAAGGTAAGAAGTGATAAATTTTATAACGGATACTAGATAAAATTTTGGTTTTATATCCTTCAATGGAGGGAAAGATTAAATCTATTTAGGAGAATTAAAGAAAGTTTTAAAGAAGAGCTGTTTGAAATAGGCTTTGAAAAATAAGTAGGACTTATACATTTTGAGAAGGTGAGAGTAATCAGCATTCCCAATAAAAGGAGTAGTATAGCAGGAGTAGCATAGCAGAGGTCAGTGGAGGAAATGTTTAGATGTTCAGCTCATCAGAAGCATAAGATAAATAATTGGAAAATAAGATTGGAAAGATAAGTTGGAGCTCTAAAATCCAGCTGGGTTTTCAATTTTGTAGGCAGGAGAAACCCTTGAATTACTCTGTTCAGAAAGGTGACTTGATGGAATCTGGGCTTTGTCAATATTAATTGCATATGAATCCTAACATGGTATCTCGGAGTGTGGTGTAAGTATCATTGGTGGCCTGCAAGATCATTTCAGGTGGTTCACGAATGAATACTTACTTAGTAGTTCCATATCAATTTTCATATGTTAAATTCACAGTTACCAAGGTATTCATATATAACAATTAGAATGGAGGAAGAGTGAAATCCCAATAATTGGAATGTGGGGGATCCTGAATTTCAAAGCCCCCACTGAATCACTCCCATTCGCAACCCTTTACCTGGAGAAATGTTCCTTTCTTGCAAGGGGAAACTGATTTTCCTCATATACCATCCCTTCCTGTTGTTTGACCTGTAATAAGAATCCCCATATCTATAATTTATCAGGTACCCAGCTAGTTGCTGGGGTGAGTAAAACCAGGCATGACTTCATGGAACTTCTGGTCTATTGGGAAAGACATGCACTAAACAAAGAAAAAGGCAAAAGAAATAGAGAATTGCCCCAGTGTATGGCACACAAAGGAGTAGTACGTAGTGATTTGCAATACAGGACAATCTGTCTTAGTCACAGAGGTAGAGAATTCTTCCCTGAGGGAGCGACTTTGAGCCAAAGTCTGAAATCTGAAAGTTCAGCAGAAATGTGGAAATGTTGAAAAGGGAAATGTTCCTTCTTTAGGAAAAGTCCTAAAGAAGAGGCAGGATAATGAAAAGTGGAAAGATGTTCACTACAGCTGGAGTGGAACAAGCAGGAGAGTGCGCAGAGAAGGCTAAAGAGGTAGATTGGTACAATGAGCCCACAGGTTTTAAAGCTGGTGATCAAGAGTTTTTCAGTTCCCATTTTAGAAATTAATTGTTATTCCATTTTAATTTTCAAAATTTAGTAGCAGTGTTTTGTATAATTCTTTATTGTTCGGTTTATCCTTATTTATCTTCTTATCTTATACTATCTTCATGATAGTAAAAAAAGTTGTTTTAAATAAATTAGTGGCATTCAAATGATGAATCTATTTAAATAAAAATATGACATTTTCAAAGTTCCTGTAGGTGGCATATGAATGACTCATATTTGGGAAACACAGAATTGTGACTTACCTATCTTGTCAAACGATGACACCTCCCAACTGTAGTACCCAAAGTCTGGAGAATATATCTTACAAGGCCAGTCCTAGTATTGGAGACTGTTTAGTCTAGCAAGATTATTACAGGCTCGTCCAAACAATGTTATCTGTCCTTTGGCAAAATGAACTCATATATCAAACCCTCGTGTTCCAAGTTCAATGGTCCATCTTATTTTGTTTCAGACACAACGGTCAAGATTCACCATGGGTGGTCATCACTATCTTGGCTATCTATTATTATTCACTATCTTGGCTCTTCCACAAGTATGAACTTGTTCATTGCTATACATGGAACAAACTATTAGATCAGGACCAGAAAAACAGTGTTTTGGACATCATTATATTGATAGCAATCATATCTCATACTGAGAAATTTTGATGTTTACACTGGAAGTTCAGAAACTTCCCCTGAAGACATGACTTTGCTATGAAGAATTCTATGAAAACTTTTGCTTGTTAGTATATGGAATATTAAAATCAGAAAAAAAAACTTGAGGTTTGTTTATTACCAACTCAGTCAACTTATACATGGAACACCTGAGACCTAGGGAAATGACTTAGAGAAATGATTTTTCCAAAGTCACATAGGTAGTTCATGTCTTGAATGTAACTTCCGTTTATCGCCATGTCAGGCAAGAAGAGAGCTAACAGAACCTAGGAAGGAAGATTAGAATGTTTACTATGGCTAAGATTTGGATGGAATTATCATCACTAGCCTTTCCCTGATCACTGGATTCTGTGCTCCTTAGTTCATATGCAACTGTTATATGTGACCCATACTTGATACTGTTAAAACACTGGGACAATTTCCAATTTCCAAAAGAAGTGAACGAAAACAAGAGTTCTTGAACCATGTGCACATTTGGCTATTTCCAACACCCACCTGATGCTATTCAAGCCACATTTCACCTTGGGAAGGGATGACCTATAGAAAACCATCTGGCTGTGCTCATTAAATACAAAGATTTCCTTTAAGAAATCATATTCAGCTTCAGGAAGAAACTTCATTTGCTTCTCAGGATGCAAATGATGTGGTCATTTAGGCTAAAAATCAAAATATGTTTCCTGCTTTAAAAAAGTAGGGCAGAAGAGAGAGTCCTTTGAGACTTTTTTCTCTGTAGAGAATTTAGATCATTTACTGCTTTTATTATGATGAAGACACAACCAGATTCCTGCAGCAGGAAGGACTAGCAATTGTTTTTTTTTTCCCCAAAAGCTGTCGTTTGTTCTGGAACAGAGAGAGCAGTAGCTTTATCACAGTGTCAGTTATTTAATTCTTCTATTTTGGGCTCCTTTTACTTAAACAGGAAATTTCTGGGGCATAATTGCACTCTAATGTAGCATGTAATCAGGAAAAGCACACTAGGAATGTGTGATAATAGAAAAGAAATATTTCTTTGTAAAAACTTGAAATAGGATTAATAAAACAGATGATTAATCATATTAACAAAGGATTCTTTGTTTAACTGAAGAAATCGCTGCATTTTCTTTTAATTCACAGGATTTCCTACTGCGTTTAAAAAAGAGTAATACTGCAAGCCTCTATTTACAGCCAACTCTGCATCTAGTAAGACTGAACAATAGAAAAATTTCTATACCTTTTCATTTGGATGAAAGCATACTGAATTTTCTCCATGTCTCTTCATTTTACCATGTCCAAGAGCCAGTCAGTGTAAAAACAATCTGACTTTTTGGGCAGGGTCAAACAAGAAAGATACCTGCTCCCTGCCCACCTCCTCTTCCTGACTCCTGTACTTGCAGGAGTAAGTACACATTCTATAATACAACTTTGCCTGTGTTCTGGCAGCTGTTTAAAAAGGGAAAGCATTAAAATTAGATTGACTGCTGACATTTTTGAAGATCATTTCCTTCAGCTGTTTGAAAACCAGAATAACTTTAATGCCATTTTCAAGGGTTACAGCAATGAACATGGGTTTTGGCACCAGGCACACATGGATCCAAATTCTGATTGTCTCACTTATTAGCTGTGTGATCATAGGTAACATACTTAACATCTCTGAGCCTCGGAGTTTTTCAATTATAAAAACAGAAATAATTGCTGCCTTGCAGCATTTTTCTGAAATTCAAATGGGATGAAATAATAAATAAATACCTAGAAAATTTTGGGAACATAATAGGAGTTTAACAATTGATAGTTACTATTTCAATTAAAACATGTTTCCTAAATCCCAAGTTTTTCATTCCTGATAACAATAATTTAGTTCTGTTTTCTCAACAACACCTAAGAAAGTGCTTTTTCACAAAATTGTGGCTCACAAAGCATTCATTGCATTGACTTCAATTCCCCAGTGTGAATGAGCAATAAAACTGACACGTGCTGTGTCTGCCAGGAAATGCACTGGCAAGGCTCAGATTGTTCACATGTGTTACGGTCACAGATGTTGGAAATGGTGTAAGAGAAGAGAGAAGCCAGGCCTTTAAAACAGCACTTTGGAAGCTATCCAGCTCTCAGCTTCACTTATCTTGCAGAAAAGCACAGGGCAGGAGGCTCTTTTGGAGCGATCTGGTAGCCTTCATTAAAACCAGTGTCTAGTGAGGCTGGTCAAGAGTCTAATACGTAGAGTGATTGGGTCTTCTAAGTCTAACTGATTTCTCTCCATGAGTAGAGAAGGAAGTGTCAAGAAAGATTCTCTCTTTCAATGAAGTGAAAGAGACTCAATACAAAGTCTTACTGTAAACAAATGGAGATAATAATTCTTACATAACAAAATAAAAAAAAAACAGAACTGGCAGGAAACAAATGGTACTCTCAAAATGGGTTATTTGAAGAGAGTTTAATAGGGTTTAGGAAAACAAGAGGACACATAGCATCCCTGCGAGAGTAACATCAAAGCGCTGTTCTCACTTTTAACCAGTGGTAACAGGAACCCAGAATGAGGCGTGTGGAGAGGGCTTCCTTGACTGAAGCTGCTTCTGATTTTCAGTTGAGAGATACCATCAACCCCTCAGCAAACATTGAAGACAGTGGTGTAGTCAGGGTGAAATATTCTAATCGCGTTTCCCTTCCTCCAATCTCCTGCCGGTGTAGCTATCATGAGCCAGACGGCAAAAATACCCTTTGATGTAATCTGTACATAGACACAGAATAGGGGTGAGAAAGTGGTGTGTAGGTTTGGCGTACAAGTGACTGAATCATTCTTTCAAAGTAGCCCTACTGCAACTGCATGTAGAGTGACCTGGGAGTTAACAGTTCCACTATAAAGTAACAATACACTTAGTAGCAGTTCTGGCATTTTCTGTTTTTTGGCTCCTAGGCAGAGGTACACACTACTAGTTCAGAGATCCAAAATAATGACAAGTTGCTTTTCCTTCCACTTCCCTAACTCCTACCCATGAGCAACACTGTACCCACTCCCCTATGTGGCCAAATGTGCATTTACAATAATTGTCACCCATGCTTAGTTGACCGAGTTGGAATGTTTCCCTGGTATAAGTTGCCATCATTTTCATATTTGTAGATTTGGGGTAGATTCCACCTCCCTTTTTACACAGGGATGTGAGCTGGAATAAAAGGAAATGACCATTAAATAAAAAATTATTTGGGCAAATGTATAGAATGTGATTTAACTACATAACCAGTCTTTGCGAGTACAGTGTGTAACAATAATAATACTGTTTTTAATCTTTAGAATTTGCGAGATGCTTTTCATATTATTTTTGCTCTGTTTCTAAAACTTGAGGACCCAAACTCTAAGCGATTAGATGGCTGTCCTAAAGTCATAGAATTACTATGTAGAAGAGTGAAGACTTGAAGCTACATCTCATAGATGCAAACCCAGAACTGTTTCTTCTGTTTCATATTGGTGTACTGAGGATGGCTGAGTGTCTTCTTGCAGTCTCTGAAGTCTCTCACCACAGAGGAGAAACTTACATGGATTATTATTAGTTTATCAGGTCTATTTTCCAATAACCTTTCATAGGAGGAAAGGAGACACAGGAAGGCCAAATGTGCATAGACGTGCTGAGCAGCCATGGGAAGGCATTCTACCCAGGCACCTTGATGAGCTTTCATCAATAAAACCAAAGGTAAACAACAGATGCAGACTTACTGGGATTTTCCAGGTTTTAGTATTGAAAGTCCCTCATCCTGGGAAATCCCCTGGATCCAGATAAATGGTGAAGGGTGGTCAACCTATAATTTCAAGCCCTGCATTTTCCACTATTTGGAGAGTATTTCCTTCCTTCTGCTTATGTTTCCTTGGTCAAAGTACGTCACATGGACACTACTGGGTTCAAGAATATAGAGATACATGGTCATCCTACTAGAAGCAGCAAAACTGGGTCATTTGGACAAGAGTAATATAATCTACCATGACTGGTAATTAGTACCTTTAATAATTCAGCATAAATGGAGTTTGGAGGAAGCGTGGGAAATCCTTCAGAGCTCTGCCTTCTTCCACTTGACATGGAGAACGGGTATTAGTCATCTGCATCTTTTAACTTCTTAGATTTAGATGATTTTAGAACTGCGAAGGACCTCAGAGAATGTCTGGTTCAACCTTCTGTCTTTGTACTGATATAGTGTTACTAACGTTGTCTTAAAGGTAAAGTAGGTGACCTGCCCAGGCAGTGGTCCCTACTGTGTCCCAGTTAGAAGTAGTAGAGGAAAAGCTGTGGTCCAACTCTTCTGTCTTACAATCCTCCTTCTTTTTTTCTCTCTTCACTGCCCCATGGATTGGAATTTGGCTCAATGTCCTTTTGTTATGTCTCCATTTGTTATTTAATATTCTTCCCTTTTAAAGTAGGGCCAGAAACAACAAATATAATAAAAGTATAATATATGCCTCAAATTATAGTATTTCAAGCAAAGCTTTGTTTTGTTGGCTTACTTTTAAAAATTGTCCTAGTCATTTTACATGTGAAAAATGATTATATCTCTGGGTTTATCTTTGAGTTAGTGTAGAAAAAATTCTCCCAAAAGAAATTACATAAGCTATTGCCCTGATACCATAATTGATCGTGAACATAAAATTAAATATTGAATATTGCATGAATGTTTTGTTTAGGTATTTCCACTTTCTTGAAAAAATTCTCCAAATCATATTGTTTTGAATGAGGTCCAGAGAAGTAATGAGAAACTCAGAGGTGGTCAGGACATATGTTTCAAAAAGCTGTTTTGAGTTCCTGAACTTAAGGGGTGAAAGCCAGAGAGAAAAGGCCACTCCTGCATTTTCATCTTTAAGCCAAAGTAAAATGACATGGTTACATATTTGGCCTTCAGTGTCATCTAAGAAATGATGACACTGGAATGAAAGATAATTTTACTTCATTAAGCTATGAAAGATATTTTCAAAGAGAATAGCCGTAGGGCATATCATTCTTAAACTAAATTATTTACTTTTTGGTCTAATTGGAAGACAGAAACAGCAAGAATAAGTGGCAAGCCATGTGCTAGTCACATTAGTCTCCTGCCTGCTTGCATGTTGCTACTTCCCACACCCTTCTACTTGCACCAATTGTAATTCATTCTCCATACTACTCTTCTTAAAAAACATTCCCTTGCCGAAGAACCTAAATGGCAATCTATTTCATTGTACCATGATAGTATCTACTCTGTCTGGATTTTGAAACCCTCATAACCTAATCCTACCCTACTTATCTATTCTTTTTTTTCCTGGATGTAGATAGGTAAGAGTGTGGGGGGTGGGCAGAGAAAGAGGAAGAACTTGTTTTCATACTTCTTTCATATTGAAAACCCAAAACTACAACTTATACCTGCACCTATGGGAGGTACATATTTGGCCAAATAGATCTTTTGTCAATTTTGGAAATAGCACTAAGACACTGCAAATGAAGAATGTGAGGTGAGGTTAGGTTCTATGCAGTCATAGGGAAAAGACGGAGGACCCGAGTTGACTGTTCTTGTTGAAGGGATTCACAGGCAGGATTCTGAGAAATTGCTATCCCACAAGTACATTCGTCAATGATGAAAAACTGGGGTATTACTTGTTTTTGTAAATCATGGTACTTGGTCAGTGATACCTTTTTTGTTCTTCAGGTGGACTTGAAGTGGACTTAAGTTATTTTGTGATTTTTCTATTTTTTTCTCTGTTCTATTCTTCACAGAAAATCATTTCTGTGCTTTATCGGTTTTCCCAGGTTTCTTTACCTAAACCTCTGTCTTCTCATTAATTCATCTGTGATTTAAAATGAATACTTATGTCTCTTCCCACAATAGGCTGGACTCCTCATGACTATAGCACCGTTTAAGGCACTTTTGAATCTTCAGGAACTAGTACAATTCCTAGTATACTGCAGATGCTCAAAATATGTCTGCCCTATCACTTTTTACACGAATGAGTGAATACATGAAAGAAATTGGAATTGCAAGGCTAGATCTTTGTCAGTTACTGACAGAGCTAGATGAAATATTTAAGATGGCGACACAGGAAACAAAAAACCACCTGACTGTTGAATTATCTCTATGACCTTCAATCATTCTCTGATTTTCTGTGTTCTTATTTATAAAGTGAAATCTTTGGGTTTGCAATTGTGCTCAAATGAGTTCTAGAAGTTATGCTGTGCTAGTGAGCGGTAACAGTGGAAGATGGTAGAAACAGTGGTGCAGACTAGATTGAGATTTGAACTCAACCCTTTCAAACAGAGCACAATGAAAGTTTGAAAATAAATCACATAATTTTTAGTTCTCTTCTAACTTTCTAGTTATGAGACTACATCATAATATTATCTGTTTTATGATCTCTCATAGAAAGATGTTTTTAACCATATGTTTTAGACTAGTAGCTTTCCCCAATCATCAGAAATAAGTAAAACACTATAATTATGGATAAGATCACACTATCTGGGTGATTTCACCTTATTCATTGACTGTATATCTCATAGCTGTGTACACAATTTAAATGCAAATATTAGGCTTTAATTGATTGTTTCTATTAAAAGGATCAACAAACTTGTTTGAGTACTTTTTTTCATTGAATTGACTAACTTTGATTACATTTACTAAAATTTGATCTTTTGGAAACAGGTAATATGACCTCCAATTTCCTAGGTATTTTGAGATATAAAGTACATTTTTTTTCCTGAAGAAAAATACATAAAAATCCACCTCTCTTTTCTCTGGCTCAAGCAAGCTTATCATTGTTACTGTCAGGGATTTTAACATTTGTTTTTATCTGTGTGTGTATGTGTGTGTGTGTGTGTCTGTCTGTCTGTCTGTCTGTGTGCTATAGGTCATTCTCTTAAACATTTGAGATCACTTAAGATAACCCTGCTTATACACATATATATAATGTAACATGTTGGAATTTTACATAACATGACTCCTCTACTTACTTCTGAGTCTTATTTTTCTCATCTGAAATATGAAGATTAACTTTAATAAGCATATATTAAGTGCCTAGAAAATGAAGCTTATTTAACAAAATAAGCTTATTTAATTTATTTAATGGCTTTATTTAACTTATTAATTAATTTATTTATTTAACTTTAAAACTTACTAACTTATTCATTTTACTTATTTAAAAGATTATTTAACCAAAGGTAGTATGGACTAGGAGCTGGAGTAGTAGCAGGTATAGCAATAGCTGCAGTAGTGATGTTAATCATAGTAGTAAAATTCTCTAAATGAGACAGCAAAGGATGCTCTTATCAGTTCTTTTCCTCACCTCAGACAGGGGCCGTGCATGATGTGACAGAGGTTGCTACCTGACCTCCAAAAATACCTGCTATACTCTTTTTCCTGGGCACAAACTAGAATATGTTTTCCATTCTTTTTTGCAGTTAGGTGTGCCTATATGAATAAGTTCTAGCCAATAAAATATAAGCAGAAATTATGTATGCAAGCTCTAGGCCTGGATCACAAAAACTTCTGATACTTTCTCTATGCTCTTTTCAACTTCTGGGCTTGATGAAAGAAGACTCTCAAAATAGGTTTATTTATTTTTTTATTTTTTCTTATTTCAGCATATTATGGGGGTACAAATGTTTAGGTTCATATATTCCTTTGTCCCACTTGAGTCAGAGCTTCAAGTGTGTCCATCCCTCAGATGGTGCCCACCGCACCCATTAGGTGTGAATATAACCATCCCCTCCTCCCACCTCCCATCTGCCTGACTCCCAATGAATGTTATTGCTATATGTGCATTTAAGTGTTGATCAGTTAAAAACAATTTGACGGTGAGTATCTGTGGTAATCGTTTCTTCATTCTTGTGATACTTCACTTAGTAGAATGGGTTCCAGCTCTATCTAGGATAATATAAGAGGTGCTGGGTCATCATTGTTTTTTGTGGCTGAGTAGAACTCCATGGTATACATATGCCACATTTTATTAATCATTTACTGATGGGCACTTGGGTTGTTTCCACATCTTTGCAATTGTGAATTGTGCTGCTATAAACATTCAAGTGAAGATGTCTTTTTTATGCAATGTCTTTTGTTCTTTTGGGTAGATGCCCAGTAATGGGATTGCTGGATCAAATGGTAGATCCACTTATATCTCTTTGAGGTTATCTCCATATTACTTTCCAAAGAGGTTGTACTAGTTTTCAGTTCCATATTTTTCAGGTTTTCCAGCAATTTCTAGAAAAAAAAAATCTAGGATTTATTTGTTGGTTACAAGTGTAATATTTCCCAAAAATGCAACTAGCATGAGGCTCAGATCAGGAAGGCATTAGTTCCACTGTACTGTGCGCTAGTGACATTGCATCAGAAATACTGTGTCTGTTCCAGACGTCACCCTTCACAAGCAACATGGACAAATATTTAGAATTCAATAAAACTTGATAATCATCAGATGAGGGATGGCTGAAAGAAGTGAGAGATTTAATCCCGAAGAAAAGAAGACTTAGTGTTATGAGATCTTAGATTTCAAATGTAGGAAAGAACATTTTGGAGAAGATTAGATTTATTCCAAAGCCTGAAAGCTGTATGAGGCAGATTTTAGAAGATGTGGCCTAAAGTAGTTTAAAAAAAAAACCTCCGAAAGCTGGTGATACTGTAACAGACTTTAATAGGCCGCCTTCTTCCCACTGAGGAGCATGAGATTGGAAGAGCTGGCTAAAATCAGAAATGGCCTGAGTGTGAAACAGCTGGTTCCTCCTCTGTGCACTCTTGGAGGCTGGCATTCTTCAAGGTTCCATCCTCGGCCTCTCATCACTTTCTGCACTTACCTTAGGTGAACTCGCAACTTCCATAGCTGTAAGAATCACTTATCTAAAGACGGCTTTTCAATTTCTCTCTCTAGCCCTGACTTTTCTCTTCAGCTCCATTATCATCTAGAGAAAAGTCTTTTCAAATGTAATGTGTCAAAATCAGAGTTAATTATCTTCCTGCCATTAGTCAGGACTCTTGGTTGCAGGTGTCAGAAACCCAACACTAGCTAAATTAGGCAAAAAGAGTAACTTACTGGTTCATGTTAACCAAACCATGGTAAGAATTACGCCAGCTTCAGGATGCCTGGAACCAGGGCCACAAGGCCACCAGAATTCTCTTTCCTTCTCTCATATCTGTGTTAGTTTCAGTTTTTCCCTACTGAAGACTGGCTTCTTGAGCATATAAAAGACATAACCACAAGCATCTCTGAATGTGCAATTTCCCAGATGCATCATCAGATTTCCCTTGGTGCAAATTCCAAATTCAGAAATACCACGGAAGGGCTCAGACTGGGTCACATGCCCACACTTAGGCCAGACACTGAGGACAAGCTAGAGAGTATGAGACACAATGATTGAACCAGCTTGAATCTAGTATCTACCCCCAGAACAATTATTTCCGCTATGAGATAGGGTCATGTGAAAAAAAAGGGTTGGAGGGAAGCAGTTCTCTTAGGCTCATGTATTCAAATTGGGGCAGAGGAGGAGAACAGAGACCTCTGCTGCTCCCAGGAAGAGGCAGTCGTGCCAGGCAGACAAGACATTGATGCCCACCACACTCTCACAGAGCTCTTCGGTATTTTTAATCTCGACTAATGACATCTTCACTTACTCAGTCTTACAAACGGTGCCCCAACTGCTTAAAGACTTGGTCCATTCCCCAAACAAAATCCAAACTCCTTAGCTTGGAACACAAATCCCTTCCAACTGGCCCGACCTGTCTTTCCAGCCTTGTCTCCTCAAATCTTCTGTCCCACTCCCACTCCCCGCTTCCACCGCCCCCGCTGCACGATCGCACGGAGGCCGCTGCGCTCGCTATTCTTCTTCAGACGCACAGAGCCCGCTCTCCTCGCTCTACCGCACTGGCCCGTGCCTGTCTTTTGCTGGGACTGGATTGTCTTTTTACATTTTTGTCACCAAGTGTTTTCCTATATGATTTAGGTAAAATGTTGCCTTATCCTTGGGTTATGCCTACACTACTCTCTAGGAATATCTGATCCCTTGACATTTTTTATTTCCCACGACACCGAATTCATATCTGACCAGCACTTATCACATGGAATTAGCATTTATTTGTTTACATACCTGCTTCTTCACTAGGCCAAGAGCCTCTGGAAGGCAAGGCCCGTAACTTACACATCTTTGAAGCTGGTCCTAGCACAGGGCTTGGCAGTGACGGCTGGCGCATAGTGAACGGTCAATGGTCAATGAATGTTTAATGACTAAAGCAATAATTAAAAATGTCTAATTTTTAAGATTTGTTCTGGTAGTTTAATAACTGAAACTACATAAGAAGAAAGCTAAGGCTTTCTTCCTCCCCCTCTTCCTTCCTTCTATTACTAGAAATGAGAGAGGATGAAAGGATAATGAATGTATTAATTTGGTTTCATTATTTCCATCCAAAATACTTCAAATTTGTCAAATGCTATTGCAGCACCCACGACTCAGTGTTGTCATTCGTTTCTGAGGCTTTTTCCCTGTCATATTGGTTCAAAATATAGATATATTTTATCTTCCCTGGGTTTGAAAGTGTACACGACAGCACAGGCAGGTAAATGAACAAAGTACCTGTGGAGCTGGCTACATGTCAGACTATTTGTTAGACTATTTGAATACATGTTTTCAGCCATCAGTTTTTCTCCCTAGATTAGTAGATTTCAAGAGCAAAAATCCCAAAGAGTTGTGAGGTTTGGAATAAGTAAATTGTCATTACTAACAAAGAATTTCTGTGAGTGATATAAGTTTGTATATGTATTGGAGTTTATTCAAGATTATCCCCATCCTATCCTCTCCAATTTGCTTTCTCACGTGGGAGACGAAGGCATGAAGTCCATCTAGCTGCCTCCTACAAGCCCAACACGTCACCTCTGGTACAGGTGGTACCACTCGCTGAGAGGTGCACATTACAACTTATCCTGCATTGCCCCGTGTCTGGAGAAATTCCTCAACAATCTAAGCATGTCTAGGAGGATGTTTTCTGCTTTTGGAAGACATTTTTCTGTCATTTAATCTACATGGACACAGAGGAACACCTGAGCAGTGACACTCTCCATCCACGGTCCCCAGTGGTATCGTTCCTCTTACTAGAATGGACTGGACTCTCAAAGGTCATCTGGCAAGAGAGGGTCAACTTTCTTTAAAATAACTCTGACTTCACTGAAAATACCCTCAATATCTGTCACTTTATCCTTTATCTTTGATTATTTTGCTTACTGTTTCATTTTTTGTCTATACATCATTTAATGGTCCAAGTCTGATCATAAACTGGAAAAACCGTGAACACAAATTGCTTTGCAGAATCAGTACCTTATTTCCATTCTGACAGCACTGAGAGAGTAAAAGAGGAGCAGAAGCCACGTACCGCAGAAAGTCAGACCTAGAAGGGACCTTTAAACAGCCCCCTCATTTGACAGATATGGAACCAAGGCCCAAGAGCAGGAGGTGACCTGCTAAGTTGGTAGAAAAGCCAGGAATGATTGCGGGTTGATGTAGTTATTTGCGAAACCCACAAACATAAATGTGGATGTTTGAGGCACTGGGCCAGGTGCCACCAGAAGAATAGAGAAGAGTAAATCACAACCTGGTCCCGAAGGATGTTACAGAACAATGATGGCAGGATGCTGCACTGAAGTCCATGGCTATGCAGATAGTGCAGAAGTATCAGGCGGCTATTGTAGCTTCTGTTGATGCCGGCAGTGAAAAGGTACAAGGAATATCCAAAATCATACTCTCCTATCCACAATCCTTCCCTGCCCTCCAGCTCACTGAGGGTTGTCAGGAATGAGTAAGATACAGACCTGTCTGGAAGCCAGAGCAATGGACATTAAGGACTCTAAATCACATATATGTTCTCGTTTATGTTGTGCAGCCTTTCTGTGGCTTGGTTTTTCTCTGCTGCATCCCAAGTTCCTTGTGTTTCCTGAGAATTGACGGATGATGATGAAGACCTGATGCCAGGCCACTGCAGTATGACTTCTCCCAGACCATCTGGACATTTAACCACAGCCCCACAGAGGCCCTCCTCTTAGAACAACCCAGCTAGCGATAATTATTGTGTCTAAGTACTGAGCCACTAGCATATGTCAGACATTGTGCTAAGTGCTTCACATACTCACACAGCCTCAGGTAATTCTCATAACAACATTGAAAGGTGAGAAAACACAGTTCGGAGAAGCTGGTCAACTCCTCCAAGGCTACATTGCTAGAAAGTAGCAAATCTGAATCTGTAACTAGGACAGTCTGACTCTAAAACTTATGTTTTTCATTAGAGCACATTGGTGACATGTATCTTTTTACAATGCAAATATCACGATCCACAAATTTTTTTAAATGAATGATATTAGCGCTAGGATCTTGCACATACAGCCACAGGGCAACAAAATGACACGGAAAGATGATCAGTGGCCTGGGAATCACACTGCATGGGGTCTGTGCCTGGCTCTGGTGACATTGCATCAGAAATACTCTCAGAAATATGACCTCAGGCGTTCAGTTCTTCCTGCTCTCCACAATGGCAAATTATTATCTGACCTCACCTCAATTTTGTAGGAACAGTACAAAAATTACATCTTTAAAAAATTTGTAGAGCACTGAGTTCAAGTCCTTAGACTTTGAGGGCAGCGTTTCAGAAACACGTGACGTTGGTATGTCCCGGGTTCCAACTGGAAGCTGAGCCTATCGCCCATCTTTTCTGTCACACATTTGCTAAAAGAGCACAGAATATCATATCTCAGAGTGCATTCCTGGGTGTAAACTTAACGATTGTAAGAATCTGAGCTTGCTATTTGTGCCAGAGAGGATGGCAAAATTTAGGGGCTCCACAACTTGAGGATGATGTAGAGCACAGCCCGGAGGCAGCACCAGAGGCAGAGGAGGAGTGGGGAGTGAGGCAAGAAAGATGCCAGAGGGCTGACGATATTTTTCTGGCAGGGGTCGGGGCTGGGTGGGCTGAAGAAGTAAGGCTGAAGGCGTGACTTTCCGGTAACTGACTTTGTGTTTATGGACTCAGAAGGTACCCAACAATTACCTCATGTGAGGAAAAAGGGAAAACAGAATTAGATGGTAGTACGTAGTGTGGTGGTTTAGGAAGAACTTCACAGCCCAGATCCAAAACATTAGAACAGGTTACCTTAGGAAGGGACCCACTTTTCCTATCAGTTATTATAAGTGAGATAAACACCTACCTATCTAGGTGGATTTGACCAGGGATTGTCCCATCTGGTGGTAGGGTAATCTACTAGACAATTTCTAGAAGATTCTCTCTAACATTCAGGTATGAACTCAGCTCCCCAGTTTTGTTGTGCCAGTTCTGAAGTAAGATGCTGCCATCTAGTGTTCGTTGTTCTCACACTCAACAGCATCTAACTGCCTACATACATTATCGGTCTTATTAGGAAAACCTCCAATAACATAGTCTTTGTCCTTTCATGGGACAAAATAGACCTAAATAGTAAAGCTATACAGAAAATGGATTCAACATTAAATTATTTGTTGAATTAAAATATTCCTTTGACGAGAACATAGGAGCATAGTCAGTACAGCACTGAAACATGAGATTGCAGGTTTCACTTACACTGTCCGTGGTTCAACTATACAGAGGGAACACGCAGGGAAGTGGTTCCATGAGCCTTTAGTGGGTAGACACAGGCCCAAGTGGTGGAATATAAGGGGAGAGAGATTACAGATCAAGGTAAGAACTAATTTCCTAACACTCAGCATTGTCTACTGCAGGGAGGCGTTTCCTGTCACTGCGAGTACGTAGACGTAGGTTGGAGTACTTTGTGGGAAAGTTGAAGAAGACATTTAAACAGCAAAATGGTTGATTGAAACAGGCAATCTTTCAGTCTTTTTATCCTAGACTTTGAGTCCCTCAAGGCAGTGTATTACCATTGTGCCCTGCGTTTACCGTAGTGCCCGATACGTAGCAGATACAGGTACTCATTTGATGTTTTGTTGAATGAATGAATATATTCACTTGCAATTTCCCTGGAGGAAGAAAACTAGCCTAAATAAAACTAGCCTGGACAAGTTGAGAAAGAAAAAAGAGCACTCCCTGACATTTAGAAACTGGCCTGGTACTCACAGCTAAGCCATGTTATTCTATCGAACCTAAACTATCTCACAGAAAACCAACCTCAGACAAGGTTATTTGAGACCACAACAAAATGAGACAAAACAAGGCCACTTCATAATTTTGTCTAAGCACTGACAAAAATAAGGTCACTGTGCCACCCACAGAATACCAAACACCCCTTCTCTCAGCCAAAATTGGTGACTGCTTCTCCTTTACCAATCACAGCTCATCTTTAGCTAGTCTTCCCTCTGTAATAGACAGGATGTATGGATACAGCAAATCATAGAATTGCCCCTGCTTTCTGACAGCATCCAATCTAGAGTGCAATCCTGGTTCTGCAGACCCTCCCCCAAATCAATCACCAAACCAAAGCCTAAATCCTACAAAAAGTTTTTCTAGCACCTTCTTACTGAGACTCATAGTTTCCCATGGTGTGTGTTCTCCCTTGCTGCAGTGAGTAATAAACCTAACTTGTTTAACTTACAGGGCTGCTCCTGGTGGTCTTTGGCTGAAGGTCACTGAGCAAGTAAACACTAAGGGGAAAAAAAAGTACATCCCTAACTCTAAGTGCAATCTGAATCCCAGCTTTGTGAAGGCTGTATTAGGTTTAGGACACTGCCTGAAAGAGGATGGGCCTTATGTATTAATACCCACTAGCACTTACTGAGGCTGACTATGTGCTGGGCATTATCCTGAACACTTCACAGGTATTACTTCATCTTACTCTCACAACCACATTCTGGGGTGGACACACTATTATTATCTCCATTTTATAGGTGAGGAAATAGAAGCACAGAGATTAAATAAACTGCCCTGGGTCAAACAGCAAGTAAGCGGTAGAGCCAGCAATCAGCCTGGACACGTGGCTGCAGAGTCCATGCTTCAAATAGAGTTTCCTAGGCAGACGGGAGGAGTGTAAGCGTGTGTTCTGGGAAAGGGAGAAAGGCATGAAGATGCAGAGGCAAGAATGAACTCCTCTACCTACAAGCATCTTGATTTTCTTAGTAAATTACATAAAAATCTACACAATCCTTTCCTCTTTTTCCCTTAGTGCTGGTCCCAGTTCCCTTAAAGCTGACCCCAGGGGCAGGCAGGGTTGGGGACAATCCATTTTGAATGGTTTTGATTCTGCCACCTTGAGTTTTAATGATTTTTTCAAAAAAAATGTTCCAACCTTCCTCTACTCATATCTTGTTTTTTTCATCTCTCCCAAACCTGATGGGTGTGGCCAGGAGACATAAAATCCTCCTTCACCTAATTAACACCTACTCATCTTTCCATCTCCACATTCAAATGTCACTGCCTAGGGAGGCCTTCCCTAATTCCCTAGGATAGGTGAAATCCTTTGTCAGAGGCTGGTAAAGCCCGTCACTCTTGTCAGTGTAGTTCAGTATGTTCTCCCTGCTAGATTTTCAGTTCCATGAGAGCAGAGACCACGTGTGACTTGCTCACTGCTTGGTACACTGAGAGAACTCAGAGTTGTCAACTTGAAGGGGAGTCGGGGTGGGAAGGAAAGTAATTAGTGGCAGAGTTTCAGGGAGAACAAGGTCAATTCTTTTTCCTTCTTACTCTAAGCCCCTGCTTCCTTCTTAATGCATCATGATCCCTGTTCTGTATTTTCTTGACCCAAACTCAGAAATCATCCTCAGTCAGGTCAGATGTTGCCTAAAAAATTCTAGCTGTGCTCAATCAGGTCTTTTTATTTTAACAAGAGTCTAACTGGTCTTTTACAAACTGCACCTTCTGAAAAGCAAACTTTATCCCTCTGGTGAGTTATCCAAGGTCACAATGAGTCAAACAGCTAAGCCAGAAATAAAAATCAGATCAGTTGACTCCCAAGTTGGTGCTTGATCTTCTTTTTAAAGAATAAAATGGAGGAAATGGGTTTGAACACTGATTCTCTGATAGTATTAATCAAATGTGGGCTTATAATGCCTGCAGCTTCCACATGTTATCTAGGAGACATTAAAGAATAATGAGCCCGTCAGGAAAAGGTATTTTTAAAAAAGGAAAACACAAGAAGTGCAGTATAATTAATATGCAAAAACGATTTGAATTCTGGATTGTGACTCTCCTTAAGCTGATTTACCACAGTGAAGTCAGCAGAAGCCGCAGTGTCATAATCAGCTTACTGTCCAACCTCTTGGTAGAGGGTACAGCAAAGCTAAAAAGCTACAGAAAGCACAAATGTCTTTGGCATAAAACCATTGTTCAAATCTCATGAGAAGCCATTTAAAAATGAGTATGACCAGTGCTAAATTCTTAGATACATAGCCACAGAGAGAGAGAGTTCAAATAAAAGCCAAGTTCTTAGCCTGCAGTGCTGAAAAATGAAGGCCAATTAAAGCTGAGAAAATGGATTATATAATCATACAGCCAGAGACTTAGATCAGTTATAGCAAGGAATTTACTGTTTGGGTCTTAGGAAAAACAAGGCATCTTTTTACCTGGGATGGAACAAGCACAGTTCAGTACAGGAAGGGCGCAGGAGGAACGAGAGAGAGAACATGAGCTCCCAAACCACCTTCCACCTTGGGGTTTCTGAAAAATGTAAGGAGTAAACTACCTTTGCAAAAAAGTGAAGATTAAGAGAGGAATGCTGAACTTCTCTCCTAGATATTGAGGGCTCACCTCTCCCTGTATATATTACTCACACTAACCAGGCACCCCCAAATTATCGTATACTTTGTATTTCTTTGAAATGCTCCTTTCTTCCATCTGTGGTGCCCTAAGCAACATCATGAAATTATTCATGGGGAAGTGCAGCAGGCTAACTTGTATCACCAAAACTCTTCCTGCATATGGGACAAATGGATAAAAACAAGTAAAATCCCTTTGCTAAAGTTTCTAATAAAAATAATTTTTGACAAGGCTTTTGTTTTTCCTTTCCTTGCTATTTTTCATCATCTTTATCTCTTTTACAAGTACAGAATGTATAATTTCATCTAGAAATTGACCATCTCTTTGTTTTAAGCAAAATAAAATATTTAAAAATAAACCAAAAAATCCTTCCCTAAGGAAAGAGGGAATCTGGAGACCAAAGCACAATTAGGACCACTGTAAGATTGTTTCTTTTGTTATTCCCAGCAATCTGGGAGGTGACCAAAAATACCTGACGGGCCCAGGAACAAAAATGTGTGAAGTTGTCACATTTCTACACCATCAGTCAAAGCTCAATTGAATTTTTATCACAATGAGTCTTAATAATTAGTCCAACATTTAGACAGACTGGGACATGATTTTAGTGAATGGAAAACTTGACTTGTTTCCACAGGTAAGCCTCAATCATTCTGCCCCTCATTTCTCTCAGCTCTAAAATTACGATAGCCTTTGATACCTTCCTTTTTTCTTTTTTTTAACCAACAGAAGCTTAAAGGCTAAATGGCATGTTTAACTCACTTCACCAGGAATGACTGTAAACACAGTGGGAGTGGCTGGAGATTGGATGGACTGCAGGAAACAAGCTCCTGGGGTGAATGCAGACACACCCTCCAGAAGTGCTCCCCTGAGCTGCAGAGCACAAGAGTAAACGATGCTACAGGTGTGAGGCTTGACCTGTTTGAGGATTTTTCAATAGCAAAGAGTAAATGATTTTCCCAAGAACAAAGACTCCCCCATTTGCATGTGGAGGACATTAGAGTTACAGGCAACAAACACCTTAAATGTCCATTAAAATTGAGCTAAAACTTAGGCTTAAATAATGCAAGGTGGAGACGAAATAAAACATAAAAGCAAATTTATGGTATACACAGACAACCAAGAACTGCTACAGAAAGTTTTAATCACCACATGTAAAAACAATATGTTCATATATCAAAAATGGCTCCAAGTTCTTTATCATCATCATCAACAGTGTAGAAATGAAATGATCAAAACCTTCTTGTTCATAACCAAAGTATTTATGAACTGTTTTTTATAAGCACATTTTTTTTTTTTTTACCCTGTGGATGGTATCATCAAAGTGAAAAAGAAAAGTCACTATTAGCTGGAATTTATTCAATACAGAGTTTGAAAAACCATTTATCATTGTTCTGGAGTGATTTCTATTCATTCTCCCCACCCACACCACGTGATGACAGCAGAAGATGGCAAATGGTGTGGCCAGTCCTATTATATACTGACCATATGGTTCTCAACTGAATCCATTGACCAAAACAAAGAAATAAAATCTTAACATCCACTAACTCTACACTATCACATTTTAAAACATGTATTAAAATCAGTTCTTTCTTATAAAGGGGGAGTTGGCAGTACATGCTCAGACAAAATATTAATAACAATACAGTGCTTTCTTTATTGACTACTGCACCACACTCTACATATTTCATATAAACCAACTAGGTAAGTTCCGAGTTTGCCTTGAGATAAGATCCGCACATATCTAAAAGAAAAGAATAGCTCCCAAATGCTACAACAGTAATTCAAGGCTGAGAGAGGTAGGCATGTTAAATTGGAAAAAAAGCCATGTTGAAGGGGGAACTATTTTAACAGTTTTTGTATGTCAATAGCAAACAACAAAAAGATTTTCAAAATCTGAATTCCTAATGTCTTTAACATCGTTTCTAGAGCCGTAGTGTGTCACCTCTTGCAAGGCAGTCTAGTGACACTGACTCCAATTATTTCCATGATGATCTCTGCATGTTTTTAAAATGTGCTCTTTCTTACTTTTCACTGCCCAATTACATATATGATAGGATACAATGGAAATCTGAGGATTTATGGCACTTGAAGAATTATCATCCCTAATCCTATTCTATACTCTACTTTTGATTATTTCTAGATGCCTTTCCAATTCAAATTACTTAAGTGAGCAATATAGGCATGGACACTTACTGGAATTTTTTTTGAGAAGTTAAATTGAGTTCACTAATTCTCAGCCAAAATTGGGGAAAGATAATGGGGAGAGAATTCAGTATTAGAAAGAGTTAGAAAAAGACTTTCTCGAAAGGCTTGGTACGCATGCTCTCTTTCGCAGGTAGAATCATGGAAAAATCAATGCTAGAAATCAATACGCATCTTAATCCCATGGGCAACTCCCCATCTGGTACTTGAACTCCTGCACAACATGCCTGCCAAGTTGTCATCTTGCCTCTACTAGAATACCTTTAGGGGCAGGAAGCTGTTCCACTACTTCTTATTCTTCCTTAGAACAGCAAAACAGATTGAACATGTAAACAAACTTCCATTAAACATGATTACAAATAATATATAACTTTTCAAAACAGTTAGCAGATTGTCAATAGCAACTCCAAAGGATAAATCAGATTTGTCCCAAGCATTGTATGCTTTCTATAATGATTCAAAATGGAGAGACACAACTTTGAAATGTGAACTTTAGAAATCGTTGTTGAATAGCCATGTGTGTTGTAGGAGAGCAAGTAAAAACAATTTAGACGTGATCATTATAGGGATTTCAAAACAAAGGAAAAATAAATGTTTTGAATAATAAAATAAAAGTTTCACTTTGAAGATGCAATAAACACCTTGCACAGCAAGCTTGTGTGTAAGAATTCAAGAGCCCTGGTGGATGAAATGTACGCTAATTACAGTCTGATGCAATTGTCAATTCAGATACAGGAGACAGAGAACGACAAGAGCAAGTCTGAGGCTGCTGCCTGCTATCCCAAGGCAACTGGAAGCAGGCACTCTACCTTGATTTTTTCCTTCCAGCTTATTTGATAGCACTGAAATAATTCTTGTTTGTGATTTCTCTCAAGGTGCTCAGACTATTTCAGGGTTTTAAATCTCCCCCTGAGAAGACCACCAAAGCAACATGTTGACTAGTAGATAATACTACCAGAATTTAATTTATAAAGGACCAATTCCTCTAAAAGGACACATTATGTCTATATTTTCATTTTTTGAACACATATATTAATAAGTCTATTTGAACTAAAATCATTTAGCCTGAAAACACACATGTAAACTTTAAGGATTCTGAATCAGCTGAGTTGAGACTCAGCTGATTCCATTTTGAATGATATCTTTTACCCTGACGTGATAAAATGGCGATGGCATCAATTTTTAACAAACAAGACTATGAGAAAAGGGCAAAAATGAAACAACAAAAAAACCAACCTTAAAGTCAGTATGTCTTTTTATATGGAGGCCATTTTTTCTTTCTTACGTTTCAAAAGTATCAGATAATTAACATAGTAGCTAGATGATGGGAGAGCAAATCCTCCTGCAAAAAAGAATAAAACTTTCTTGACCACTGAGATTTGGAAGCAAAATCAATGAAAGTCTATCAAGTACTCAGGGTAGATTTGGTTGGCATCAAACACCACAAAGATCTTTGGATTCCAGGTATCATCCACACAGCTGTCATATAAATTCACATAGCTCCCGTCTTTGGAAGGAGGTCGCATGTATTTGGAGTCTCCGTTTATGTAATCTCCAATTAGCACTCGAGCAAGAAACATAGATTTATATGTTCTACATAGATGCCGTTGCAAGCTGACACCGTGAATTTGGAATGTGTTTCCATGCTTTAGGTCATCTTTGCAGAAGCGACTGGAGTAAGCAGCATCTCTAGCAAAATAGGTACCTTAAACAAAAAGGACCAAAAAAGCCAAGATTACTTCTAAGAATATATTAAAAACAAGCAAAAACATTCTAATTGTCAGGAGAACAGATGCATGGAATTGTATAATAAAAATAGATATGGAATCTCCTCATCTACAGATCTTTCAGGAAAGAACAGAAATCCATCTGTTATGGACAGCTGCAGTGCAGACTGCCTGAGGAATGGAATTGCTGTTTAGACCAGTCCTCACATTATCCCCTGCCCATGCCAAAATGCAGCTACCAGACTTCTGTTTTCAAAAGAAATTTTACAAAGAAACCCAATAAAAAAACAGTTAAAATGGCTCAGTGATTAAAAGTGACAGGACCTGAGTTTTTACTGCTTGGCCCTCCTTCCCATTTCTATGTCCTTCTACCACTTCCTCACCCCACTCCCTTGGCCAGCATCCAGCAAACCTCTGAAGAGCACAGTGGAAACTACTGGTCTACAGAGATTCTTTCAAAACCCCCAAAACCATATTTCTATGATACAGGGTAACAATTCAATAATATTTCTGGAAATAATAGAACCTCATATCCAGGAAAAGACTTCGAGACAGTGCAATGCTATTCGTATCTAAGCATTCCAGAAGAACAATTTCACTGGCTGACTGCCTGCATATGAAAACTCAATAAAGCAACCAACTCCTCCGAGATGGTAGACATGAGATATTGACATCATTAAGGGAACACTTACTCTAAAAAATTTTGGAAATGAATTGCAGTCTCACATTCACCCAATATTGATGGGATTTTATGTAACACTTTCTGACCTCTACAGTTACATAAGTGGAATGGCCTTTGCAGTAGCTATTTTAAAAATTAATTTACTGTTTCAAAATGCAGCATATCTTGATCTTAAGTGGTAGTCAGTTCTCTTGCTGGAGGTAAGGTACAAAGTAAGGACCAGAAAAATAAATGTCCGTCCCTTACCTTTTCCTCTCACCTCTCTCCTTACTTTTCTTGAGTAGTGGGCATAAATAGGAGAATTTAGACTTTTACAACTTTAGAAATATAGTGAGGTTTTCCCCTAACTCTTCCTTATTGCTCATTAATATTCTTACCTATCATTTTCTAAAAAACAAAGCAAAACAAAAACACTAGTACCTGTACCAGTGCACAATGTAGTTATGATTTATTTTACCATTCTTTATATATTTGCCATAAAGCAGTTTAGTGTAGGCTTACACATGGAAAGGACTTATACATGAAAATTAAATATAATACAAAAATCAGCTAATATGGACATGATGCCCCACCTGGATGACTGAGACCTGGGTAGCTATTTAATCTGGTGGAAGCTTAAGAGGCTTAATTCCATCTTGTAGATGTAAAAATAACTTTTCTGTGGCTCAAAAACTCTTGGGGTGTGCCTGGAACCTAGCATAATAACTTTTAACTTAATGATTACCAAACCCTTGAATTATAAAACAATCAATTTTCTCTAAAGAGAGGAAATTCCTTCTTAGGACTCAAACAGAACCTGGAATTCTGATAATTACCTTTTCCAAACACAGCACCATGTATACCATTTATTCTCCAATCAAAGTTATGAATGCAAATTGCTTCCACAAATTCATTGCTGGTACCATGAAATAGCATTCGTTCATTAATCTGAGGCACACCTCTTTTTTTCTTGAGTTGAGCCTTTTTCCTAAAAACACAATACACATAGACACAACACATACACAGAAATGTAGCGTAAGTGGCATTTATTAATCTTAATGAGCAAAGTTTAAAAGAAAGGGTGAAAAAGAAAATACTTCTTTGTTATAAATTGTAAGTAGACAAAGTAGGTCTGGAAAACAAGTATTTTCAAATGTTCTTGGACATATAAATCATCTCATCAAAAATTATTAGTTAACATTAAGACTTAAGGTTGAAAATTATACCAAAAACTACAGTTAACCCAGAATATGCCCCATAATAGTAAAGATAACTGCCTAAACCAGCTAAGCTTTACAGATACTTAAAAATGAGACTATAAGCAATTAAATAATTCAAAGTTCACAGAGTCTTTAGAGAATTCCTTAAGCAAAGACTGTGTCTTATTCTCTTTATCCTCAGAGACTAGGAAATGTTGGTTGAATTGAATTGAATTTTGAACTGTATGGCTGGAAGGGACAGTAAGCCCTTCAGTTGAATTAACCCTCTTCCCAATGAACAAATCTATTCTAACACATAGAAGTGTATTCAGTGCAGGACTGATTGTAACAGAAAAAAGCAAAAACAAAAACTGAAAATAGCCTAGAATTCTTTCACAGAGAAATGAATATATAATTATATATTTTTATATAAATGTTAAAAGTAATGAAAGAAGTTTACATGTGTTAACATAGTACATCTTGAAAAATAATATTGAATGTAAAAAGAATGTTGCAAAAAGAGACACATAGCTCAAAATAATACCGTGTATCATACAGGTATACACACACAGGGAGTAAAAATATAAATGTATCACGCCAGTCTCAGGAGGAAGGGAGGAGAGAAGTTGGGGACGAGTAAATACGTCACCTGTATCTGTGTGAAGAGGAGGAAAATGTGACAAGTATCAAAATGTTAAATCTGATTGGTAGGTGCATGTAGTCTATAAACTACTTGCTGCATTTTCATTTCTGAAATATGTATTTCATAAAAAAGATGTTTTAAAAATTGAAAAGAATTCCCCCCCTTTACATCTCTGATAGCTATTTAATGCCTGCTTCCATCCATTCTAGGGTCAAATACTAACTGCTTTGCAAGACAGCACAATCTGTTTGTGATCTGCTGTAATTGTTGGAAAGTACATCCATCCTAACCCGAAACCAAAATCTGTCTCTTGCAGCTTCTACTGATTGCTGTTAGTTATTCTCTTCTGAACACAGAACAGTTCAAATCATTCTTATACAAAACAACTCTGCAAATCTCCAAAAATAACTATGAACACCTACCTACGCTTTCTTCACTAGGTTAAATATGCACTATAACTACTCCTGACACAGCATAGCTTCCAGGCCTTTCTCTATGCTGGACGATCTTTAATTAACAAGAATCTGCCGGATACCTTCTACTTTATAAATGTTGGTAAGAAATAGAAACAGAGTCCAGATATCATCAGACAGCACTGAGTTTACCAGCACCAATTTGTTTCAGTAGCAGGGGCATCAGACTGCTTATATAAATAAGAACGTAGTCAGTTAAAACTCCAGGACTTATTCATACCAGCCCTCCCTTAGCTTGCGATATATGTACAATTGATTTATAAACCAAATGCAGATTTATTTCAGTTATCCCTTACTTGATACAGTAAATTAAAAAGTAAAAATTAGGCCTGGCACGGTGGCTCACGCCTGTAATCCTAGTACTCTGGGAGGCCGAGGCGGGCAGATCGCTCAAGGTCAGGAGTTCGAAACCAGCCCGAGCAAGAGCGAGACCTCGTCTCTACTACAAATAGAGAGAAATTAATTGGCCAACTAAAAATACTTAGAAAAA
>CAUYRT010086148.1:0-13290 GCA_963574885.1 Lepilemur ruficaudatus | reverse complement strand
CTCACTTTGTTGCCCGGGCTAGAGTGCCATGGCATTAGCCTAGCTCACAGCAACCTCAAACTCCTGGGCTGAAGCGATCCTTCTGCCTCAGCCTCCCAAGTAGCTGGGACTACAGGCATGCGCCACCATGCCCGGCTAATTTTTTCTATATATGTTTAGTTGGCCAATTAATCTCTTTCTATTTTTAGTAGAGACGGGGTCTCGCTCTTGCTCAGGCTGGTTTTGAACTCCTGACCTTGAGCAATCCGCCCGCCTCGGCCTCCCAGAGTGCTAGGATTACAGGTGAGCCACCGCGCCCGGCCTGGATTTTGAAAAAATTGACGCTCCTCCCCCTTTAAAAGTTTTAAGGATCAGGGCTCTGTAGGGAGAAAGGAAAACTGCTCTTAAGTCTATTTGTGCAATTAAAGTTCTCCTTGGGGCATTATCAGAATTTAACTACAGTTTTTGGACAGGATATACTAATCTTAAAATGAAACCATTCAAATCATGATTTAAATAAAAATTCAAGCCAGGGAGACTTAATTTTTTTGGGGGGCGGGGTAAAGGCAGGGTCTCACTATGTTGCTCAGGGTGGTCTCAAACTTCTGGGCACTTAGTCATTTCACTACCAAAAATACAAACTCACGAGCTTACTATAATAATCTTGTAATTTAGAAAGATAAATACCTTTTGAAAATATACATAATATTTTAAAAGTAAAATTCTACTTTTTAAAAAAGAAATGACATATGTTGTTATGTATGGAAATAGGTAGCAATATTGGTTAAGTCATTGACAGAGTAACCACCTCCAATTCGGTTAACCCAAGAGATTAATTGTGCATATTTAGAAGTTATTATCACACAGTGCAATATTAAGCATGAGCACCAAAAACAAACATTAACAGGAGCAGCTTATGTATTCTAAATATTTCTTCACTATTCTTATTTTTAACAAGACAATATATTTATAATTTCTAAAACTATTTTAGTTATATGAATTCTGAAATTTTTAAGAGATAAAAAATGTACATCAAGTAATACGAAAGACTTAAAACAAAGACACATGTCTTTACCTTTCTCTTCCTGTTTATTCAAAGGCTATAAAAGCAAGATAACATTTCCTATTAAATTTCTAAACAGTTTTCTCAAACTAAAAATAATTAAAGGCCATTCTTTCTACAACCTATAGAAATCATTTCTGTTAAAAGCTGAATTATTTATTTGGTAGTTGCTGATGAATCAAGATACTTTTAAGTCATTTAGCTAGCTCGTGATGATACTGAGTCTACAATCACATTTCCAAGTATATTTCCTAAATGGTCACCCTTGATCTTGAAATTTATTTTACTTGATATCACAAAGGGATGGCCATTGGATGTCAATGATGCAAGGCATTCAGTCTTCAAGGCAATGACTAACATTGAAACTGAGAAAATTAGTATGAGGAAATTGCTGCCTAAACATGTTTTTGTTAAACTCTGTATGTTTAAAAAAGGTTTGGAGACAAAAAGGTTTTGCGGACTTAAAAGCAACTGACTGATGGAATGCCAAATTGTAAACTGCAAGACAGCTGCAGCTGGTAATAAAATGCTAAAACCTGAAGGGCTTTAGCAGAACCTGATTATATGGTAATCCTAGTGTCTGAGAGAAGGCAAAAGAGCTAGAAGAATAACTGATAGACTGGTTGCCATAGTAACCAAGATAAATTTGTATACCGACTGGGGAAAAACACAGGGGTTGCCATCAGGTATGAGGCCCACGTTATGTTTTAGGTGCTTTTTCCTCAATTTTGAATCATGAGATGACGGACTAACACAAAGACTGCTCAGTTTGAAATAAGAGAATAGACAGAGTTCCACTCTGAAGAGTAAGGAAAGCACCCAATTAAAGGTTTAACTGTTTGGCTGAATGATATCCAACAGTGAAAGGGGAACAGACTTTGTGAAAATGTACAGAAATTAGCTTAGCTCTGGATAGAAAACAGAAATGTTTTAGGTTAAGTATCAATTCAAGTTAAATACCAGTAGGGCATCATAAAATATCTACAATTTTTATTACTTTAACTTTTGTTTGAGGTATTTCTTACAGGTTATTAATCTCCTACAGAAAGGATTATATAATTCACACTGTGTATGTGTGTATCTAAATGGTGAGCTTTGTCTTATCTCAGCTATACATGCCCCAGGAAGCAGCCTTATAACCAGGTTTGTAAACTCGCTGCTGTGGCTCCCTTCACCTGCCTCACCACAACCTCCATGATTTCCTCTTCATACGCCCTTCCTCTATCTCCACTACCACCACCTCTACTACCCCAGGAGTAAGCACCAAATTGTAGACAGGGTATGAGGAGGAAACAAACAGCTTGTCAAGGGGCTTGCCTGGCAAATTCACCTGAGTCTGTCAAAGTTGTAACAATGAAGTGAAGAGAACATATTGAGTGTTGTGTAATGTAAAGGTTATATAATAAGTCTCAAATACCAATAATTAGAAATTATTTTCTATTCTATAAGACCACCACTGAACTTAACATCCTGAAACTATTTAGGTTTTTACATTTCTAAAGATCAAATTTTATCTACCCTATTTTATGAAGTAGGTTATGAGGAGAACAAAATAAAGATTTCAAGTTACTGGAGTTTGTACAGATTCAAATTGAGCGCCCAAACTGCCATATACTGCTAAGGACTGTCCTACCTCCATGAGTCACCAATTGACAGCTGGAGGTCACTAAACTTAGAATTGAATTTACTAATATGTAGAAGCTTTCCCCCCACTTCAATATATTACATGAGTGTGATAAAACGGCATTTACAAATCCATTTCTATCAATCCACAAAGCCAACAGCAATCAAATATGATCTATGATCAAATGCCAACTCATGAATAAACAGCCATTCTAAGGAAACTTTCCTAAAGTAATTCATATCACACAAATATTTTTTAAATTAAAGCTTATATCAATTTTCAATTTAGAGAGAAATGTTTCTGATGTCATAGTAAAGTGAGGTGAGTGTTCAACAAAGGCGGTTATGCAACTTTTTTAGACCTAACAATTCTTCAGGACAGTTTGGTTTCAGTTCCCATGATTTCATCAATTAATTGCCATTACTCTAAACTGAATGTGGTAGATTGAGGTCAACACTAACTGACTCCTAAAAATAAAATAATATAAATAACAGCCACTGTTCTTAGATAAGCTATCCTGCCACTCTTTTTTATCCTGATTCGGAGAAAATTAGTGAGCAAAAGTTAGGATCCTAAAACCGTCACTGTCCTCTGATGGGCAAGGCATGAGGAAATGGTCAAGTTAGATAGCAGTAGACCATCTTAGGATCGCGGCTACCAGGGTAAGCGCCAGAAACCTATAGCAGCGATACCCAGCAATACTTTCCCTCCGTCCACAGACATGGCAGCATGGTATAAATGAGGAATTAAGAGACTTGGGTTCTAGTTCCAAGTATTCCACTAATTAGCAATGTCTTGCTTCCCCTCTCTGAGCCTAGGTTTCACTTTTAAATGGGACAGCTGGGCTAAATGATTTCCACTCCCTTCCTACTCTAAAAATATTGTGACTCTACCCTTCGTCCAAAACCTCAAAAATATTTTGGCTGCCAGTAAAAAAATAAAGTGCTGAAAAGATAACATTTATTTTTATAACATATTCTCAGTGCCAGCCTTTAGTATGTGTAGGTATAAACCACAAGAGTTAGCAGGAGCATTCAACTCATATATAATTACCCAGTAAATACTTAATTTCAAATCTATGAGTCTTAAACCATGTACCAAACACCATCAACTTTGTTAAACTAAAAGGTAATAAAGAAATCAGGGAAAGATTTCCCAAGAACAAAAGCTTATCAATACAAACACACTATTAAACCTCAATACAATGATAGACATTTAGAGTTGGAAGTGTTCTCAAGAGTATAATCTCGATTTAAAGATGAGGAAATGAAATGACTCATAGTCCGGGGCTCTTTTCTACTATACTACAGTTCCTCCTCCCTTTCCTGTTCTATCAAAAGACAGCACAGTAGCACAAAGAACACCAGACTGTCAAACTGGTCTGGGTTCTAGTCCTAGCTCTGCCATTAATTAGCTGTGGCACCTTGGATGAGTCACTCTCCCTCTCTGGGCTTCAGTTTTCACAACATTTCATATAAAAGCGATGTCCCTTCTAGCTGTAATATGCTATGATATTATAAAATTCCTACCCGACAAACAAAAATATACTTTCTTGAAAGATAACGTTAAAATTTCCAGCCAAGAGAACTAAAAAGTTTGGGCTGCCGGTTTTAAATAGATGCATCAATTCAATTCAGCAAGTTGGTCCTAAAACATTTTACTCTAGAATCTACTAGGGAAGGATCTCTCCCCACTTCCCCGTCACCGCACTACCACCCTCCACACAAAGTGTGGGGCAGCTTCGATATACTAGAAAAAAATACTGGACTAGGAGTCTGAAGAGCTGGTTTCAAGTCCCAGCTCTGCCACTTACAAGCTGTATCTCCTAGGATAATTCACTTAATACTCTGAGCCTAAGGTTCTTCATATGCAAAAATATAGATAAGAATAATAAAAACATACCTAAAATATCAATCAAAGTAAAGTATTATAAATGTGATATATATTACAAAGCTGGGCAAGTGAAAATGATCTGCCACTGTGGAAAAGTGTGCTATATTGGAATAAAAAGTCTTTCCGTAAAAAACTGGGCTGATTTTTAACTTATTAAATTTGCTTTCGAAAAGTAGATTAATAAAGCTGAAGACACCACTGGGAAAGAATTGCAAGAAATAAATTAATTTTAGGAAATGGACTGCATATTTGGATTCTGCTGATTAACAAAACATACAAGATAAGTCTCAATGCCTATTTAGTTTACTACAATTTGGTGAAATAGTCTGTATAATCCCAAACACACAACAGCAAGGAACATTTCTTAAAGTGTCCAATTTAGTCTATTAAACCTCTTAAGAGTTTGTATGGTATGCCACTCCAGTTAATATCAAGGGACAGAACATATTCCTAATGACCAAATATCTAGTGATGCCATCCGTTTCCACAAATCAAGATTTCTTACTGAATTTCTAGGTAGGTAGTTGCTCAGCCAAGTCTCCTCACAGTACCTTATGCAAATGACAAAACATGCCACAGGGGATAGAGGAAAATGTAAATGATGCTAACCTTTTTCCATCCTCTCAGTACTGCTAGTTCTTTACAGATGCAACTCTCCAGATGAGTTTATTCCCTTCCAAATCCTCTCATTAGTACGCCTAGGAGCCATGAAATTCACTAACTGACCCTGCAGTTTTATCCACAGAACTCAACATGCTCAGTATTTGGGCAGGTTACAGTTACAATTAGAAAGCTGGATTTCAAGAGACTTTTTCACTTTTCACCTAGTATCAGAGGATCAAAGTGCTGAGAGGCTATATTATCCCACAGGAGAAGGAGAAACTATCAATTCTATCAAAATGACTCATCCTGTTTAGATAAGTAAAATAGCTCCAAGTTCTGTGTACTTTCTCCCAAGGTAAGCACTTTACCACAATTAACAAATTTGCCAATGCCAAGAAAGGAAAAGAGAATGAACATTTGAATGCTTTCTCTGTGTCAGGTACTGTACTAGACAGTTTACACAGGTCCTGATAAAACTTAACTGTCCTTTGAAATTAAACTTATTCAATGAAAAGAAACAATAGCCACATAGTAGTTTTAAATTGATAACAATCATGTAAACTGATTGATAGTTCCCTTCCCCACTCCAACACACACACACAAAAGTACTAAAGGATTTGGTCTCTCATTTAGTGTGAATTGATAGTACACTACTTTGAAGAGAAAAGCACACACAAAAAATTTAATTTCAAGGGAATCCAATACATTTGAAAACCCAGAAGTATTTCCTATCCTCTACTACGTGGCTATGAACTTGTCTCAGATACTGAACTTGAAGAAGATTCAGTGCCATCTCAAGATTGGCCACTGCCACCCCAAAATCCCACAACGGTGACATTAAGATTGATGGAAACACACACATCTGCAATCTACCAACATACATGTCTTTCTGATTTTGTTGCTGTAACATTTTTGGTACACAATATATACCAATATATGACTTCTAGAATGTATGCATAACTCTATTTGCATCAAATGGGGTATTTCTTCCACATTTGTAAGAATGAGAATTGAAGGCAGTTGAACTCCGGAACAGTATTAGTGATTTACCCTAACATACAAATTTTACCAATTCTCAAGTTCTTACAGCATGAAAATGTATTTCACTGCCTCTAGTTTCACACACGTCTGTAGAAGACTTCAGTGAAATCGCTTTAACCACTATTCCAACTTCAAAAACTGGAAAAGTTGGTAAGAAAGTAGAAGTCCTAGTCAAGCGAAACGTTCCAACTAGCACACTTCCTACTCAGAATCGCCCATATTAATCACCACTAAAACATCTTGCAGAATTAGATAAAGAGCACAAAGCTGGGGCTCTCCTTCCAACCACCAGATTACTCAGCACTTGTTTGTATTTCTGTAGTCGATTGTGTACATTTCTGTCCGGATACCTTTTTAGACTGCATTCTCCCTAATGGTACCTCGTCTTCAATTTCCACTGCCTACTGTAAGGGACTATTGCTATTTTAATAAAACACTGTTGATCTAGAGTACATCAGCTAGAGGACTTTCTTAAGTAAATACTCAACCTTACCCCAGCTCCTTTTTGTTCTGTACAAGGAAAAGAGGAGGACAAATAGGGGAGAGTTACAGCCGCCTCTGACACGAATAGGTAAGTTAGCGGTAAAAGGAAAAAAGAAAACTGGAAGTTCAATTTCTGTTACTGTTCCTATAATCTATGGTCCCCGAGGCCAAAACGGATATTTTAAAAGGTAAGCTCTGAACCCCACAGATACAAATCTCTGGCTCTAAGGCATGTAAGCTGTCTGTCCCACCTCGCAGAAAGCTGGACAAGACGGCAAAGGGGCTCTAAGAGAGCTCCTGGGGCCCGTTCATCAGGGAAAGGGGCGGCGGGGTGCCCGAGGTGGGCGAGTCCCCTTTCTCCAACTCACCCCACCCTAAGGAGCCCCCGGTCTGGGTTATGAAGTATTCGAGTGAGACTGAGAGGAACATAGGTGGTGGACACAGCGGGACCTGAGAGGGGTGTAGAGGGAAGATACAGGAGATGCCGGGGGACCGGGATGCCCGGCATCTGGGCCATAGCTGGTTACTTACCCTACGGGGTAGCCGGCCCCTAGGTGTACATCTTCAGGGGCATCATAGAATTCCTCGGTGTCGCTTTCCGACGCCATTTATAAGACACACCCGCGGCTGAGGGGGCCGGCGCCGCCTGGAGGAAGGGTGATTTTCGTCTCCTCTTGGTCGTCCTCCACCCCAGAGAGACTGGGGAAGTGGGTCGAGGCTGAGGAGGGAGCAGACGACCTGGAGTGAGGAGCCGGTTAGGGGAAGGCGGCCGCCTTCAGTTGCCCGGCTCCGGGAATGACCAGCAGAGCTGCCGCCTGAGGAGGCGACGGTAGGTCCAGGGACTGCTGCTACCACCGCTCCCAGCGTTAGGTGTATACGGAGCGCGAAAGAGGCGGCGGCTCTTCTCAGTGAGGGAGAGCGGGCGCGCCGGCTACAGCGGCTCCAATTTCTCCCGCAGCAGCAATTACAGCAGCTGGGAGAGCTACTTGCCCGCAAAATACCGACGCGCACCTACCCTCGCGAGATTTCGGGAGGGGAACGGTAAAGCGTGGGCGGGGCGAAGAGGTGGCGGGGGCGGTTCCAGAGAGGCAGCGTTCTGGTTACTTCTGCCCCAGAAGCCTATCAAAACGGCGCAAGCGCGTTGAGAGCGCTCGGTGGGGGCCGGAAGTAGCTGAAGAGGGAGGGATTGAGCCTTCTGAAGGGAGGAGCCTAGGACCTGCGCAGGAGCGGCATGGTGCCCCGGCTCTGGGGGCGCGCGCCCAACGTAGGTGGGGTCTAGCGGAGCGTCTGACCCACTAACTGCAGTTTCAAAGAGAGGCATGTTGAGAGGGGTGATTTTAAGTCTGTTTCTTTTCTTGTGAGGAATTGCTGTTCAGAAACATTGGTGTGGGCATTTTGGTTTGTATTTATGTTGTCTTATCCAGGCCCAGAATATCCCACCGTAGGGCATAGGCAGGTCCGCCACCTCTAGCGTTACAGAAATAACTAGCCCTATACAAGATCTCTAATTCAGGGCGCGGTCCTTGAGAGATACGCGGGGAGTGTGCCGGTTCTATGGAGTAATGATGGATTTATTGCTGGAGCTGAGCCAATGTAAGGCCTCCGGTTACTTTTTCTCCACACGTATCTGTCACTGCCCACACTTAATGTGAGAGAAATTTCTTGCATAGTGCCCAAGATGTGCGTCAGCCAAATGGTAAATATATATTGAGCAGATACCGTTGCAAGGCCGACAGCTAGTAACTTAATTCTGATCCTCAACTGCCCGATGTACAGTGATGAAAATAGAAAGCCTGAGATGTTCTTTCTTAAACAACGGGTCATTGACCACCAAGGTAATAATATCGACTTTCAATGGGATCACGAAGCATATTTATTTCTCCCACTGACGTTATGATAGGCAGACTTTTTGAGCTGTTCCTGCAGCCTCAACTATTACTCAAGGCGGCTGCAGAAAAGACTGGATTGGAGCCAAGGGCATGGCCTCAGAAAGGCCGGAAAGGGGCTCTAGACTTCTTGTAAAACAACCAGGGCAAGGTATGGTGTGGTCTGGTGGGCTTCAGGCTTGAGTAAAACCAAACGCCATTTACTGTATATTCTCTAACACCCCAGGGGGTTTCGGGAAAACACTACATAATCAAATATATTAATATTTTTGCAGCAAAATATATGCTTATATGGGGTAAATAAATACCAGCAAATAGCCTCATTCAGTTCAGGTCAAATACTTCTGCCAGATAAGCTTAAGATAAATCAATTTGACTGTCAAATAAGTTACTAAAAAGTAAAAACTTAGTTTCCAGAGTTTTTTGGATTTCAGAATTGCAGACAAGGGATTCGTGGATCCTTGCGAGGCTATGACTTCTGTCAAAAGCTAGTAATTATTAGGTTTTATATGTTTTAAACATATTAATTAACTTCCTAGGTATAAAAATGCATCTCAGAGTACTTTTTAAATTTATTTGCTCACTAAGAAAGACAGGCTTTTTTCTTTATGGGTTATGGTAAGATATGAGATTGGAAAGATACTTTTGTGGAATGATATAACTTTATATGGAAAGGTATAACTCCCCTGAATTTATTCTCCTCTTAGTTATCTCATAGTGAATTTATGTTTTCGTTAAAAAATAAAGTTAGTTTTCTCTATATGGTAGAGGTATTGACCCCTTTACATATTGAAGAAAAAATGGGTTTTCAAAAGGCCATGTGAGGAAACCATTCACCCAATTCAGTAAACATGTACTATTTGGTGTCATACACTGTTCTAGGTGCTGAGGACAATTCAAAGATGAAGAAGCCAACTTAGTTTCTGCCTTCCAGGAGCTCACAACCTAGCAGGGAAGACAAATATGGAGTCCTAGTGTGGTGCTTTTTTCCCCGGATGTAACATACCCCCTCTCCTGGACCCTTTAAGGTACGTTAAACATTATTCTTAGAAAAGGTTAAAATGGAATAAGAATGATAAATTGGTAACGTTTTAAGAACTATTAAACTTGTCTGTTTAAATACTTTTATCAATTTCATGAGAAAGTAAATTGCTAGAATGAATTGCTGGAAACATAAAAACACATATACGTACCACCTATCATCGTTTTTAAGGATGTCAAAAGATATGTTTATTTTGCCTGAAACACCTGTTCTTGAATTTTAAAGCAGTATTTTTTAAGCTTTTCTCTGTATTCAAAATGGAACCCTTTAATCAAACCTAATTTCATGCAAAAGTCCACATATCATAAAAAGAAAAACTGCTCTGTTTGAAACAGAGGTCATTCAGGTCCCTGCCTGCTTGGTTTTCCTTTAGTCTCTAGAGACTGCTCTAAGGCCCCATTAAAAATGAAGAAGAAATGGAAAACTATTGTTCCAAAGCAGAGGTTGGCAAATTATAGCCCACTGAACAAATCTGTCCCACTGTCAGTTTTTGTAAATAACATGTTTTTGGAATACAGCCGGGCCTATTTGTCTATATATTGTATATGGCTCCTTTCACAGCAGAGTTGAGTAGTTAGGACAGAGCCTGTATGACCCATGAAGCTTAAAATATTTACTATCAGGCTCTTTACAGAAAAATTTTGCTGACTCTTGCTCCATAGGGTACTATTTTCTAGGGTACCCCAGAACTAAAAATACCCTCAAATTAAATGGTTTAAACAGAATCATACGATGCTATAAAATCGTCTATATAGATAAAAATAAAAATAAAATCTTTTCCCACCTTGCTCATTCCCAATGACTACAAAAACTACACAGGTCTAAGTCTAAGATAGGTTTAAAGAAGATTTTTATGCTTGGCTAAGTTGCTTATCTATGTAGCAAGAACTCTACTCTCCAAAAGCTAGAGGTCATAGCCACTGTATAGAACAACTTGTCTGTGGGATGTTTGCTCTCTCCTCTTAGCAAGAATAATACAAACTGGCAGTATTCTTGGAGCCAATATTGCCCCAACTCCAAGCTCCAAGGGTAATCACTCAGAACATCAGTGTTCCAAGTACATTGTAGAGCTTTTTTTTTTTTTTTTTCATAAACAGGGTTTTGTTCTTTTCCCGGGCTGGAGTGCAGTTGTGTGATCATAGCTCACTGTAATCTCAAACTCCCGGGCTCAAGTGATCCTCCTGCCTCAGCTTCCTGAGTAGCTAGGACTACTCCTGAGTAGCTAGGTGTGCACTGCCATGCCAGGCTAATTATTTTTTTTAGAGGTGGGGGGTCTCACTATGTAGCCCAGGCTGGTCTCGAACTCCTGGCCTCAAGTGATCCTCCCATCTCAGCCTCCCAAAGTGCAGGCATGAGCCACTGCATCCTGCCCAGGAAAAAGAAATTATGTACAGGGTTAGGTGATTTGAGACAGAATATTGACATGAAAAGATTTAATATTACAATTTCTGTGAGAGTTTTTATAGATTTTGAAGTATCAGAATCCATGAAAATATCATTTTGAAACTGACTAAAATTTGTCAGGGCCAAGATAAAATTCTATAACCATCGACTCTCAATTATCTGTTTGAAAGGTTGCTTGTGTTACAGATTATAATAGTTAATATTTTGAAAATTGTTTCTATTTGGCTTTGGAATCTTTATATATCTTTTCAGAGTCAACCAGTTTACCTCTTAATGATGGTTAGTTTATGTTAATATTAAAATGAATTTTCAATCCCTGAACACACAAGAACTGAAAGTAGAGAAAGATAGTCTAGAAATGTATTAAGAGACATATAAAAGCCAGCCTGGGATTTAAAATGTGTTATTATTATATAACAGAATATAGCCATGTACTACTGTTCAGGACTCTGGAAGGAAGCAAACTGGAATCATCTTAAACAGAAAAAAGGAATTTATTAGCTTGCATAATCAAATACAGTCTGCTATTATACTTGTCCGTTCTATTATAATTAATATATAAGAGAATAATTGAACATAAGGTGAATTTCGCATTTGCTTATGCACAATTTCATCAGCCAGAAACAGTAGGTGAAAGCTGAAAACTATACCCATCTGATTCAAGCCACATAGGAATATACAAAATGCACACACATGTGTCAAATATATGATACCTACCAGTTCATTGTGGTGTTTTAAGTCCTACGCATTCACATCTAGTGTTACAACTTTCGGTCTGATTTTGGATAACCCTCTAGCCACTATTTCATAATAACTCATAAGTTGCAACCCTTCTGATACCTACTTCTACAAGCAAACTTCAGGGTTTTTTCCAAATGAAGAACTGTATTTATTGTAGTATTTATGTATTTCCTAACCATTTAACATGTGTAAAGCTGTGCTACCATTTTTATTAGGTTCACATCTTCTTGTATGTGTATCACTGATGGAATTTTTGAATATTGTGCCCCTAGCTCCATTTTTCCATTTTCTCCACAAGCCCTGTGGTTTTTGTTGAACAATTTTGCATAGCAGAGTGATTTTTAGGAATGCTGTGTCACCTTATAGCATAACTGACTGTAGTCCATATGATGTAGCTTTAGGCCTGGATAGATCCAGGACCCAAGATATGGCAATACTCTCTCTTTCTGTCTGTCTGTCATCTTTGCTTATCTCTGTTTCTTTTTGTGCTTTGGATTAAATTTTCCTTTTGCAGACAGCTTCCTTCTAGATGGCTGCAAGCAACTTCAGCTTATAATGTCTTAAAAACTCTTGATCCAAAAGGAAATGAAACTTTCTCTCTTTCAGTGTTTATTTATATATTAAATCTCAGGAAGAATGTTGATTGGTCTTAGGAAGCCCATCTAGCTAGGGGTATAGAAAACTCTCATTTGTCAGGCCTGGATCAGCTGATTGCCTGCCACAAACCAAGTGGGGAGAGATTACCATGATTATCCTCCTCACTAGGACTGCATAGAGTATGTGATTTTTTTTTTTTTCCCCAAAGAAAAAAATACTAGCAGACAGGAACAAAATGCTTATCATAAGTTAATTAAGGGTTAAGTCTCTATATTCATTGACATGACAAGAGCTCATGATGTGTTAAATAAAAACAGATGTTACAGAATACTGTGTATAGAATAATCCCATTCACGTAAAATCATTTTCTGTGTATCTATGTTTATAGCTATGAGTATAGAGAATTCTGGAAGAATATTCACAAAGGATTGATAATGATTGTCTTTGGTTGCTGATTAAAATAACAGCAGATTTGTGCCTTATCTGTACCTTTGCATAATGATTGAATTTTCAACAGTGAATATATATTAATTTGTAAACAAGAAGAAAATATAAAAAAATATATCCTATCATATATATTTATATACAAAATTAAGACCTTAGATTCATTTATTTTTTTTTTTTTTTTTTTTTTTTTTGAGACAGAGTCTCACTGTATTGCTCGGGCTAGAGTGCCATGGTGTCAGCCTAGCTCACAGCAACCTCAAACTCCTGGGCTCAAGCAATCCTTCTGCCTCAGCCTCCCGAGTAGCTGGGACTACAGGCATGTGCCACCACGCCCAGCTAATTTTTTCTATATATTTTTAGTTAGCCAATTAATTTCTTTCTATTTTTAGTAGAGACGGGGTCTTGCTCTTGCTCAGGCTGGTTTCAAACTCCTGACCTTAGAGATTCATTTCTAACAGTGCATGACTATGAATCCTGGGTCTACTTA
>CAUYRT010086146.1:0-13419 GCA_963574885.1 Lepilemur ruficaudatus | reverse complement strand
CCCAAATAGAGGAGCACACCGGAGAGTTCAAAGTTTTTCTCGCTCCAGTTTTTTCCTCCCGCACAGCCCGTCTGCCTACACCACTGTTGCCAGCAGACTTCAGCCACTTCCCTGCTTGCGAGGGTGTGGGGCATGGTGGGGGAAGCGTGATCTCCCCGGGGAATCAAAACACCCCGGCACAGACGCTGGCCGGCCGGCCAGCCGGAGCGGAAACCGGGCTCCCTCTCTAAGGCACCTGACAGTCTCTCTACTTCGCGAGAAGTTTTCCGATTCACCTCTGTTTTCCACTGAGGTCCTGTGTCCCACGCTGTTTCTCTGTAGATCTGCAGATCCTGTAGAAGTGGAGTTCACTCATGTGCAGTGGTCTGCCTATTTCACCTCTGACTCTGAGAGCAGAGAGCCAGGAGGGCACTCCTATTCTGCCATTTTCACCTCGAGAGTGGGACTCTTGAACTAGCAATTTCACATTTTAATCAGTTTGATGTAAATGCTAAAGTCTAGAGTGTAACTGTGAGAGTAATTTGCTAAAATTGAGAGAAGTTCAGTGGAAATGAGGTAGAGCTATTCAGAATTTTGAGTATTGGATGAATTTCCCACGTAGATACTGAAATCAATATGGATAATGGCAAGGGTTGAAGTGGAGAGAAGACAGTTGCTATCGGTGAGAAAAGTGATGGACAACTCCCTCTCTCTCACACCCAAATACATGCACTTACCAAGGCCTGTGATTCTACAGCCTGCATCTCTTTTCAATGTGAACACTTATCTCCAGACATCACCATCAGTACCAGCAGTGGTTACTTGAACTACTGCAGTATCTTTCTAATGGATCTCCTGCTTTACAAATGCATTTGTTCTAATAGTTTCTTCATCCTATGGAAAGTAAGGTAGGTTTTATTGTTTTGTTTTGCACAAAGGCAACCCTAATTTTAACATTTCTTTGCTGAAAATTTTTCATGGCTTCCCTTGTACTTAAGATGACACACAGAATCATTATTTATCAATTCCATCTTTCTCATGCATCTCACGTTACATGATTTTGTATGTTAGATTCATATACATGTTTTTCAGTTTCTGGAATGTATTAAATGCTTTTCTGGATCTTGGTCTTCCAGCTTGTCATTTTTACTATATTTAAGCCTTCACTACTTATTCTGCAACACCTTCTGTAGGTGACCCACAAATCATTCCTTTCATTATCTGTTTTATAATCTTGCCCAAGATCAATACCACTATATATTTTGCAAACTCTATCTGCTGCTGCACTGTGTACAGGTTTCACTGATTTGAAAAGCCCAATAACAATCTCCCAATGCTTTCTTCAATCACTGTCTCATAGATCCAAAGTAATGACAAGACATTTTGAGATCTCTCTGTACCTAGGGTAAGATAAAACAAAGTGAAGCTATCTCAACTCAGGTAGAGTAACAAGGCTTTGTGTCACTTTCTTTTTGGGCACTCTTACCACCTGTTGTATATTGCCAATGTTGTTTTATCCTATTCAGTCTGAAAATCATTTTCTTTGTGAGAGGATTTAGAACAAGTGTTGAGTTGATAAACATTTTCTTCTAAATACATTATACCAGGCATCAAAAGTAGTCCTCATTTAAAAAGACAAATTTTCTTGCTGGACAAGGTGGCTCACACCTGTAATCCTAGCATTCTGGAAGGCCGAGGAAGGAGGATTGCTTGAGCTCAGGAGTTCAAGACCAGCCAGAGCAAGAGTGAGACCCATTTCTACTAAAAATAGAAAAATTAGCTGGGCTCATGGTGGCATGTGCCTGTAGTCCTAGCTACTCAGGAGGCTGAGACAGGATGACCACTTGAGCCCAGGAGTTTGAAGTTGCAGTGAGCTATGATGATGCTATTGCACTCTACCCATGGCCACAGAGTGAGACTCAGCCTCAAAAAAAAAAATAAAAAAAGAAGGAAAGAAAGAAAGAAAAAAGAAAAAAAATTTCTCAATAAGCATCACAGCATAGACCTAGGTTTTATTATAACTCCATCAATGTGAGAGAAAAGGAATTACCAATGATACTCTTCTTTGTGAACAAACTTAAAATTGTTGGGCTTTTCAGAAGTAGATACCAACATAAACATTAGTTAAACAACCAAGCACATGATCACTTTTTGAAATAGAGATATACTTATTCATCTTTGACTATTTCTTTTGGGAACTCTTCCTGAAGTGATGAGGCACACCATTCTTGCCTTATTTCATCATAGAACATAAGAACAAAAACTGCCCTCCATTAAAGATGGTACATTGAGGTGACAGGACTCTGGATTGTTGAAGCCTTTATGGAACTGCCTTAACTGTCCTGTGCAGAATACATCTGAGTATCTTTCATGTTGACTGAGTTAACTATATCTTATGTCTCTCTTCTTGTTTTTTCCCCAATTTTGGTACCCATATCTGATCCATAAACTTAAAGCATGGGTAAAGATCTTAATTTATCTTCTATAATGGTGAATATAATTTTGATGTATGGTATAGGAAAAGAAACATTCCCCCCCCATGCAAATGCATAGGTAAAAGTATAGTGAGTGCTTAGGAAGTGCACAAAGCTTTGAGATTCACTTTTAAAATTTGCATTTTTTTCTGCTCTGGCATTTGGATTAGTATCCTGTGGCATGTCAATGGAAGATAGTTCTCAACAGCCTGTTGGGCTGGACGGAAATGTATGCATTTCAATTAAGACATATTATCTGTCATTTAAAGCATTTTTGATGGTTTTATATACTTTATATTTATACTTTTAAATACATGATTGAATGTGTAAAGCAATATCTTATCTTCATAAATTAATGGAAGTGTATACAGGGAAGATTTTGCCTAATTTTTGCATATATACTTGGTTCTTTTAGCAATTTAGTCATACCCTTTACCAGATGAATTGTGTAGTTCAGCTGTCAATCTCTGAATATCATCTTATTGATGTTCAACTTCAAATGACTGGATTTATGTTTACCTTACAAGAAGAATTGGACAGTGCTAATCATGAAGAATATTTAATCTATTGAATTTATTATCATTTTCATAATTCTTTATTAAACTATGGGGTTAGTTTGTTTAGAAACAAGATTTAGAAAAATTAGGAAAAGAAGCACCATATTGAAAATGCATAATCCACTGGAGGGAATTTGAGTCTATTTCAGATTAAATGCATTGATATAAATAATGTTAGAAAACAAACTATATTTTTTGGTATTTATTCTCTCATTTCCTAGCTCATAAAATGGGTTGTTATTTTCATGATAAATTTAGATTTTTTAAAACCTCATTATAGACCTAGTTTGTGCCTATGAATGTTTTCTTCCATTTGAACTGGTAAGCTGTCATGGTGCATTGTTCATTGAGAACTTCCTTTTGTGAAGAGTCTGATACCATGTGCATATCTATTATGAAAATCAGAGGTGTAGTTCATGAATGCAAGAAGTTGAAAATGATTTGGGTAGGCAGAAAAAAAGACATAAAATATGAACTTCAGGGACAAATATAAATCACATTTCTAAACTATAATAATCAAAGCTAATGACAGATAATGAGAGGACTAATGAAGAAAAATGTTATTTTTATTTGGCCTGGGATATGGCATTCTACAAAAATAAAAAATAAAAGAGTATAATGTTTTGTTCTTTAATTTATACTTCTAAAATCAACCTACCAGAGATTTTTCTTCCTTTTTAATCCCAGGTTAGGATGAATTTCACTGCTTGTGCTCAAGAAATGGAAGCTGACTTGAAGTTTCCAAATATGAAACATTCTGAGTAATTGTTAGTTATACTATGTTCTTCAGCATAATTAAAAGAAAATTCTCTATTTGCATCCAGGGATGTTTGTTGAAGTCTATTATCAACACAAATAAATAGCTTTACTTTTGCCTATGATAATTTCAGTTAAGGGTATGATAGAATGTACCATAACAGTCTAACACAACTCAATTATTTCACTTATATATTTCTGAACTCCTTCATTCAAAAAATGTAGAAATTAAGTATCAAGACATTGTTTATTTTACCTCAATTTCTCATAAAAATTCAACTAACAAATTATCTCCTCCTAATATTTCATCATTACTCTCTTTAAATTCTGCCTAACTTTCATTCTTATTTTCATAAATCTTGTTTCTCAGTGATGCCATTCATTGAGAAGTTTATTACATTTATTATTATAGCAATCAAAATGAAGAAACATATTTAAGTTCACTAATTTTATTCAAGTCTTCTGAAGAGGCTGTTGAAGAAATTCCTAATCTCTAATATTATATTTTTTATTTCTACCAATCTATTTGATTATTTCTTAATGTGTTTCTGTCTTCTGAAATTCCTCCTCTGCTCATGAATGTTTTCTAAATTTTCCATTCAATTTTTAAGTATTAATTACTATTTCCTCATAGATCCAACATCTGGATCATATCTGTATCAACATCTCAGTCATATCTGGGACAAATATGTTAACTGACTTGTCTCTTGTTATGAGCTATTTAGTTGTGTGCACATATGTTTGTGTGTGTGTGTGTGTATAGAACAGTGGAAATTGAGATAAGTAGTATTTATAGTAAAAATGTACACACTCTTTTGGGTGGGTTTTGATGCTGCTATCATGACAATCAGTGCACCACTGTCTTAATACCCTAATGATGCCTTTTGTTTAGCTTGATGGCTGGTGATATGGTTTGATGGTTTGCATGCTCGGTCCCTCTAAATCTCATGTTGAAATTTGATCCCCAGTGTTGGAGGTGGAGCCCAGTGGGAGGTGTTTGGCTCATGCGGGTAGACCCCTCATGATTGGCTTGGTGCCCTCCCTGCAGCAATCAGTGAGTACGCTCTATTAGTTTGCACTAGAGCTGGTTGTTGAAAAGAGCCTGGTCCCTCCTCTGGTCTCTGTCTTGCTCCTTCTCTTGCCATGTGATGCATTCTTTGCCTTACACCTTGATTAGAAGTTCCCTGAAGTCATCGCCAGAAGCAACTGCTTGCACCATTCTCCTTGTACAATCTGCAGAACTGGGAGCCAAATAAACCTCTTTTCTGTATAAATTGCCCAATCTTAGGCATTCCTTTATAGCAACACCAAAAAGACAATTGGTATCAAGAAGGACTTTCTTAATGTTGACATACCACCTCTAGTTTTCAGTCATTGCACGTTGTTGTTGTTACAGAGTCCTTGCTAGGCTGATGGTAAGATGTAGAAACGTTCTTTGTAGTTCCAGTCCAGCCTTAGTATTAGGAAGGAACTGAACCTAGAGTTTCAGGAGTGTTAATTTTTCTGTTTTGCCCCTCCTACTCAAGGAAGCCAAATTCTCCCTTGAATCTTAGTCTCTGTGTTGATGAAAGCCCTCTAGTGATATTGGTATATTTCTTGTCCTTCAGGTTTATTGTGTTTTTTTTTTTTTTTTCCTTTTACACCTACATCAGCAACAATGGGTTTTAGTGCCCTGTTCTAGTAATTTAACATTTTTTTGCTCTGTGAGGGCTGAGTCCAAACAGGGTGGCAGGGCTACTTGCCTTTTCTGGAACTGGTATAATTCTCTCCTCCATGCCTACACTAACAAGGAAGATTCTATGTAGCCTCCAACTTTGCACCCAGTGTTTCTCAAGAGCACCTGTGGAAGCTGAGAAAAAAGATTTCACAGGTGTTGTAATTTCTCCTTGTGCATGAATCTCTCCAAGGAATTGTATTTCCATGCTAGTCCACACTCAGTCTTTAGCAGCTTATTAAATATTTAGTTGAATTGTCCTTACTAACTTGCCTCTTAGCCACCCTTTTGTCCTGTGCTCTGCCTTGGAGGAGAAATTGCACATATTGATTTCTTCATGGATGGTCCTATTCATCCTTGGAAGTCACACCACTAACATTCCCTGTGACCTAAGCTTTTTTGTTTTTTGGTTCAAGAAAGTTCCAATTATGAAGTTTAGGTTAGTTTTTCTCATTATTACATTGGAAACACCCTATTCAGCTTTTTACATCTGATTTGGAAGGGAAACTTCTTTTAGTCTTTTGATGGTTATATGAAACTCCATTTTTCTAATATAGTCTTATATGTGATACATTTACATGATTCAAAATTTAAAATTATATAAAATACACATATGGAATTTTTGCTTCTATATTCTATGTATCTGTTCCCATAGGTAACTTTTTTATTAGTTTATGTTTATCCTTCCAGTGTTTCATTTTATAAATATAATCAATTGTGTATATATATTTTAACTATTCTACTACAAAAATTTTCACCATATAGCCTCTTTTTTATCTTTCTTTCTTCACTTAAATTATAGCTTCTGAATCTCTGTATCAGTGTTATTTTAATGGTTTCATAGTATTTCACATCATTTACTCATTTATCTCTCATGTGATGGACATTTGAGTTGTTTTCATTCATTTGCTTTTTAAAATCTGAGCAGGCATCTGAGTAACTTGAAGAAAGAAAAATGGTAGGGGAAATTACTCTAGAAAAAGGGAGCATGAATGATAAGTCCTAGAGTAGAAATGACTTGCTGTGTTTGAGGTTGGGTGGAAAGTATAACATTAGTAAAATAATCTGGAAGGGATAGGAAGAGGCCTGTTTATACAAGGCTTTATAGCATGTATTTACTTAGATTTTTTTTCTTTTTTCTAACTGTGCTGTTAGCAATTGGAAAGTGGTAATCATGTGATTGATGTGATATAATTTGCATACTGGCCTGCTCTTGGATGCTTACATACAATGGGGTGGAAACAACTGATTAGCTATTACTTACCTCTGCCTGATTGTATGATTATGTTTGCCTTTGAATTTTTCTGTTGCTACTATCATTAAGCCAGTTGAAAGGGAAAGTTAGTCACAATGGAGTGGTTATGATTTGACCTCTCTCCTACCTTTGCTCCTATAGAAAGGATATGTTATGGAAGTTCTAACATATTTTCCCTTTGCTGTGTGTTTTTCAAGATGGTAAATCATCCCTTAGTCCTTTGTAACTTCCTAAAGTCTTGACTTTCTTGCAGTTAATGAAAAGGAATCTCTCAAAATTTATTACATGTAATTTCCCTCTTTCTTGTTTCCAGTGCTACTAGAGATGTTTCCTTTCATTTATATTTTTCTAATTTCATTTCCATTTATGAGTGTTGGATTTAAATATTTGTGCTCATGTCATTTTTTCATGGATCTTTTATGTAAACTTGTTTAGAAAAGCTTTTTTGGATCACAATGTGTTGTGTTCTTCAAGTACATCAAATACATACGTCTTAAAAGTGGATAAGAAGACTGCCTTTGCAAAAGACTGACCTAGATATAAAGAAAATTTAAATATGGGAGATACAAAATAGAGAGGACAAGAAGAATGAGAAAATGCTACATCATAAAAAAAGAGTGCTTTTAATATTTATCATTGTCAAGTATATTGAGATATTTTAGGACTAAAAATGTTTAAATAAAAGAGTTGGCAAGAATATATTACATACACGCATAAGTGTATTTAAAATTGTTAATGAAAATGTATAGCCAAATATCAAGAGATCCAATTATATTATCTTAAAATAGAATATGAGGAGGAAGCAAAATATCAAACTACTTTAGTAAATGAACTTGAGGAGGAAATACTTTTGCAAATGTGGGGGAGAAAAGTGTTTAGGTGATATAATTAAATGTAATTTATCATGAAAAATGTTGACTTATACAAAAATTGAATTATGAGCATGTTTATTTATAAAGACAAAATGCAAACACTGAAAAAATTGATTTGGGGGATGTAAAATTCAACACAGAGAAGCCACTGAACATTATTATAGTCCTATAACCAACCCTGGAGTAATATATCTAACGCTTAGGAACATATTTTTGTAATAGGAAAAAATGTTTCCATTCTTCTGTAATTTGTAATTATTTCCTTCTGATCTTCTTTTTAACTTTTTTTGAGGACATATTTTCAACTTTATTACTTACATCTGGAGAGATGTGTGTCCTTTATCATTGCCCTGTAAGTATCATGTATATTCTTACCATTGGTATCACCCAAACTTCCAAAACTTTTTTATACTTCATAAACTAATTGAGAATGCAAAGGCTTTAATGAATCTCAAGATATTCTGAAAAATTCTAAACCTCACTACCATGACAGTTTGATAATTGTTATTAATATATTTACAACTCAATGCGAGGCCAAAACAAAACATAACAAAACACACAAAACCACTTTGAACCCCAGAAAAAAAGTCAACAAAGTTTCACAAATTTGGAGGAAAAATCTTATCAAATATTTCCTCTATCAATAATTAAACAATTCAATCTTAAAATAGGAATTAAATTTTTACCCAAGGGCATGATGCATTCAATGGGAGAAGTGATGCTTCACCAAAAGAGTCACTTAAAGCTTGACTCTAAGGACAGTTTTCATTGAATAAACTTCAATTGTAGGAAACCCTAGATCCATTACTTTTTTTAGAAGCTTGGCTGATGTATTCAACAGTGAATAAACATTAGTATCTGACTTTATGCTACATTTTGGGATAGAACCAAATAAAACAAAGACCCACCTTGAGGGAAATTAAATATAGTAGTGGTATATATGAACACAAATAATGGCCCCATTTTGAAAGTGCTATGTTTATTTGTTCAACAAAGATTTATTGAGTGCCTGCTATATGCAAGATATGGTACTAGGTACTGGGAATTCAGCAGCAAATGAGGAAACCACATCTTTCCTGTGAAGTGTCTTACATTCAAGTTGGGGGAGTTAAATAATAAAACATTTTTTAAAAAACAAATATTTGTTGGTTTGTCTATTAATGGGGAATAAAATAAGATAAAAGGAGAGAGTTATCTGAGAGGTGCTATTTTTTTTATTATAGAATCAAGGAAGACTTTTCTGAAGAGAAAATAGTTTTGAACAACAACCTGAATAACATATATTAACTGAAAGGAATCATGCAACATTGAGAAGAGAGTTCCTGTTAGTGGAAGGGCAAGTAAGAGGCAGAAGCATTTTTGACACGTTTGAGAAACAACAAAGGAGCCAGTGACCCTGAGTGCAGTGAAATAAGAAAGATAGAGTAGTGAACAGGATCAGTGAGTTATCTGTGAGGTAGGGAAAGCATTGTTTTTTAAGGCGTAATAAGGATTTTGAATTTACAATGCATAGTGGGGGGGGTGTGGGGGAAATTCAATATTTAACATCTATAAGCCGTTTAGCTGAGACCCTGTGAGAGGGTAGAAAATTCTGCACCCCTCCATGTCTGCTCTTTTATGTCCTACGAACTCTTAAATACAATTTAACTCATTAAATTAGAAGAGTCTCTAGAACAAAACCATAGTGTGACTCAATATCAGTAGTGTTAAAATGATGAATAAGAAAATTTAATTCAAAAAAACAGTCATCTCTGAATTTCTAACTATTCTCTTATCCTATAATTTACTGTGGTCATTTAGGAAATCATATATTTAAAGAAATGAAAGAGAGAAAAAGAAAATTGAAAGTGTAGAAATTAAGTCTGGAACCTAGGAAAGTGAATGGATAGGCACAAGGAAGGCTGGTTAGAGAAGGTGCAGCCAACATTCCACTCTACTTCCCTCAGCAACATCTCTGAGCTCACCCTCAGCTGTGTAGCTGGTGGATTGTTGCTTTGCCTGCTCACAGTTTCCTATCTCAAGTGCTCAAGCCTCTCAGCTGGCTGCTCTTTCTCTGATGCCATGAGAATTTGCTCAGTGCATGCAAGACACCCTTCCATGAAAAATTAATGCCTATGGGAGCAAGCAATGAGAGAGGGATGAGAGTCCCAAATAAACACTCTGGCTTTAGCATCCTTAGATTGACTAATTTTGAGGCATGTTTTACCTGCTCCTGAGAGGTCTCCTGCAGTGGTGCCCAACCTTTTTGGTACCAGGAACCAGTTTCATGGAAGACAATTTTTCCACAAATGGAGGGTGGGGGCATGGTTTTGGGATGATTCAAGCACATTACATTTATGGTGCAGTCAAACCTCTCCGCTAATGATCTATCTGTATTTGCAGCCATTCTCTAGCACTAGTGTCACTGCCTCAGCTACACCTCAGATCATAAGGCATAAGATTCTCATAAGGAGTGCTCAACCTAGATTCCTCACATCTACAGTTTACAGTAGGGTCCATGCTCCTATGAGAATCTAATGCCACTGCTAATCTGACAGGACGTGGAGCTCAGGTGGTCATGTGAGCGATGGGGAGCAGCTGTGAATGATGAAGCTTCCTTCAATCACCCGCCGTTCACTTCCTGCTGTGCCACCCGGTTCCTAACAGGCCACAGTGGTACTGGACTGGTCCTCGGCCCAGGGGTTGGTGACCACAGTCCTATAGGATTAGGTCTTCATTGCCCACAGTGGTAACCTGCTAAGTACTAACTTACTCCTTGTTGGATATTCTCTCTTCTCTTCTCGTCACTCCCTGATCTTTCCTTGTCCATCCCAAAATCACTTTCCATATCAAACACCTACACCTAATTTCTTGCCTCATGATCTGCTTTGGGGAAATACATATGGTAATTATGACTGTGGAAAGAATTGTTAGAAATCTTGTTACCAAAAAAATAAAAAAAAAAGAAGTTATACTAATGATTACTAAATAAATAAAGGTCTTTGAAAAAAGAGAAGAGGAAATTTTCCTTATTATCCAATATAAGAATACTTGTACTCAAATTGTTTAAAATATCAATATATTTTGCATATTTAATTTTTTCTGGATATATAAGTGTTGTTAGAAGACTTTCAATACTTGTTTTATGCTAAATATGCATATACCTAAGATATCCTCTACAAATTGGTGAATACATCTTGTAAATGTTCTTGATTTTTTGACAACTGGCACTTGGTACTTATAGAAATTTGCTTAATTCAATTTTGAACACATACTTTCTAGGGAAATCAAGGTGTACACACACATAAACAGAGACACATGGAGCTCTTCATGCAAGTACAATAAAATCTATTATGGGGTGTATTCTTAAGTAAAAACTTTTGGCAGTGAGATATTTCTGTATTTTCCTATTTTAAAAGTATGATAGAAGAAAACTTCACTAAATCTCAAAAATTAGACAATATCCAATTAAAATTTAATTTTGCCACATTGTTAACTTAAGGGTTATCAAAATAATATTTTAGGAATTTATAAATAATGTATTTGCTACTAATTAGCAGTTTCTACATTCCTTTCTGAACTTCTGTTTAACAAGTATTCTCAGACCTTTTGTCAAATTTGAAATTGTACATTTAGTTAAGGGGGAGAAAAAGTAGTCAATTATTGAGATTTGTTTTATCAGATACTCAGGGTTCTTTAGATAGTTTTATTTGACAGAATAAAATTATTTATTCTCATGCCAATCATAAGAATGGTATGTGGTTCTTATTCCCAGGAGGGTCAATCTTTCACCAGAAAAATCTGTGAGTTTTGGGAAGGTCTGTAAAATCTTTAACCAAAACAGAACTTGGGTTGATGATATGCACAGAGAAGAGCTGTCAGTCAATCTGTTATTCTGTAACGTTTTAGGATTTATGTTATCTGAGCTATGAGAAAAAGAAAAAAAAACAAACCTGAAAATGACTTTGACTATGTACTTCTTTTTATAATAGTGATACCAATGAACCACTGTGCATGTTAGGTGAATATGGGCTGCAGGATTCACACTTTACAAGCCCTTCTTAGGAGCAGTGATCTGCTCACCAGGGTGAGCAGGAAATTGTCTTTTAAAACAGAGTCAAGTCAATGTCCCTGACATCACTAGGGAAGCTACAGTTAGTACTTTCAGAGAGAAATCTGTGCTCTAGAGGCAATATTTGTCTAGTCGAGTAACTGGAGTGACAAAACTCTACCAGAAAGTTGGGCATTTACTTTAACCAAGTGAGGCCATATAGAAAATGCATTTTAACTCATTATTTGTCTCTCATATCACATCTAAATATGTGCTAAAAAGAATAACTATGATAGACATTCAGAAAAGGGAAACATCTTTATGGGCAACATTCTGGAGTTTTTATTGAGAAGTGAGATTTTGAAAGTATGTGGGTTTGAAAATGGGAAAAAGAAGAAAGTCATGTAGATACTACATGGTTCTTAATCTCTGCTTCAACAAATGCTACTTTTGCTTCCAAAATATTATTTAGTCTATGTGATTTTCAGTTCAAACATCTCTAAAATTAAGATATTATCTATCATAATTGGGTTTTTTTTGTTAAAAGCTAAGTTATCACAAATATAAAAGGAATGCATATATACTGTAAGAAAAATATATTTTATAAGAAATAACTAGAAAAAAAAGTCCTAAATCCATAGTTTTGTATTCAATTTTTTTTTGATACCTTATTTTTGCCTTTTCTGTTCAATACCACAGATCCCTAAGACAATTAGGCATGGACAATGCCATGACTACATTTTAAGACATATGATCTCTCTCTTATCAAGATGCCTATAAAACTAGAGAAGACTCTAATTCTGTTTTCAGAGAGTATCTGCACATTGGAACAGAGTGGTTTATGCAAATAATGAGTAGTTTCATCCACATATGTATATTTTTAATATAATCAAATCTCACTCTAGTTTATAAATACCTCCTGAATGTGGCCATTGTAAAAAACAAATCCCCAAAGTTTAATCATCCTAGTTTCAGTAGATAAAATTCAATTTGCAATCAGACACTGGAATCCACACAACTATTGAATCTGCCCAATTCTGGATAACTAATAATATTCCACCCATGAGAGAAAGACAATTTATCTCTAACCATATACAATCCCACATCCTTTAGGTGCTATTGGTTATTCAACTCAGGATATTATTTCCCCATATTATAGTTATCTGCTGATCCCTGAGTCCTGAACTTTCCTCATTTATTGATTTATCACTTATTGGTTTGCTTTACTAACTTTAGTACTACTTTTGGCATTATTCCTTATGTTTTCACATCCACCCAAATGATCCTTCCATTTCCCTGAACTTGTCCTCAGTCTTCCTCCAGTCACTCAATAACACAATCATACACTAAACTCTAACCATTATCATGAATTAAAAACCCTCCAAATCTCAATTGCAAGTATTCATGCCTTGGTTCCCCCACAGCCACTTGTTTTTCAGCTGAATCCCTCTAGTACACTCACTAAAACAATACTGAGACCCCACTGAGACCTGTGCTCCCTCAGACTTCCACCTTTTTTTTTTTTTTTTTTGAGACAGAGTCTCACTCTGTTGCCCGGGCTAGAGTGCCGTGGCATTAGCCTAGCTCACAGCAACCTCAAACTCCTGGGCTCAAACGATCCTTCTGCTTCAGTCTCCCGAGTAGCTGGGACTACAGGCATGCGCCACCACGCCCGGCTAATTTTTTCTATATATATTTAGTTGGCCAATTAATTTCTTTCTATTATTAGTAGAGACGGGGTCTCGCTCTTGCTCAGGCTGGTTTCGAACTCCTGACCTTGAG
>CAUYRT010086142.1:0-19669 GCA_963574885.1 Lepilemur ruficaudatus | reverse complement strand
TTGTCCTAGCTACTGGGGAGGCTAAGGTGGGAGGACAGTTGAGCCCAAGAGATCAAGGGTGCCATGGGCTATGACTGTGTCACTACACTTTTGCCTGGGTGACAGAGCAGGGCTCTGTCTCTAAAAAAGAAAACATACATCCACCCACACTCATCCATCCATTCATGCTCCACGCAGCCTCAAATGTGACTGTTCATAGCAGCTTTATTCATAATAGTCAAAAAGTGGGAGAAAACCAAATGTCTAAACTGATGAATGGATAACATGTGGCATATCCATGTAATAAAGGATCATTAAGTCATACAAAGGCATAAACTACTGACATGCTATGACACGGATGAACCTTGAACATGCTACGTGACAAAAGGCAATCATAAAAGACCACGTATCACACAACTCCACTCACATGAAATGTTCAGAATAGGCAAATTGATAGAGATAGGTTGCCAAGGGTGGGGTAAGGGGTGGCAGGTGATAACTGAAGGGTTCAAGCTTCTTTTTGAGATGATAAAAATGTTCTAAAATTGAGCGCGGCAATGGTTGCAGGTATCTGTGAGTGTAACTATAAACCATCGAACTGCACACTTCAAATCGGTAAGCTGCAGGGCATGAGCCCTATCTCAGTAACATGTTGAAATGGGCGGGGAGGGAGAAAGGTGAAAAACAGACAGAAGAAGGTTGTGGACGCTGCAGTCATGGGCTCTCGCCTGGTGCCTGCTGTGCTGGAACAAACCCTCTTCTTTTTAATAGACCAGGATTTCAACGTCAAGCCCAAGTTTGCAAGAGAGAACAGGGCTGAGTGGGCCTGGCTGGAGAAAGTACCTCCCCACACAGATGAAAGAGAAACACAGAGGGGTCAATCAGGAAATGGGGCTCTGCTTGGGCCAAGGGCCTTGAGGCTGGGGGGGTCCCAGCCCCTGGACACTCCCCACTCCAGAGCTGGGAAGGCCTCCTGCGCACAGTGGCCTATGAGGCAACCCCCAGGAGACCCTGCCACCCTGCTTTCAGACAGGCCTGAATCCTGAGTGCAGCGACTACAGGCCACCCTCCCGGGCCAGCAGTCTCCAGGACCAGGCGACCTCAGGTGTTCCCACCTGCCCTGCTGTGGCAGCTTCTTAGAGCTCCTTGTGGCCATGCTCCTCACCCTCTCTGGGCATCCAATGCCTCTTGCCACTCTGGGGAAATACTCTTGCCTGGATCTGCCTGCCCTGTGACCTATGTGCCACCAGACCCTTTTCCCACAAGACCTCAGCCACCTACTTCTGATCAGCTGCCCTCCTTAAAGCGCTCAGCAGGAGCCAGGCTGTCCTTGGTCAGACCTCCATCTCCTGGGCCATGGACATGGACCTCCTGTAAGCATGCCCAGGCACCTTGCCCTTTCTAGCCAGGCTAAAGGCATAGTCCAGCCTGGTCCCAGGGCCCCCAGGAGGTGGCTCCTATGAAAGTGTGATGCCGGAGGGACAGGCAGGTGCTGAGATGAGATTTTGGAGTCCCGTGGGCCTGGTGTCTGCCACACACACCTGCCATCTGAAACCCTCCATGCTATGCTCAGAAAGCCAGGGGCTGGAACGTCATCCTGGTCACATGAGGGCTTCCCCCACGGGAGGAAGTGAGAGAGCAGGAAGCAGAGGGTCCCAGACCCCAGAGTCTGATCCACTTTGGAACACTGTGCCAGAGCCAGGTGAGGGGCCTCATACACTGTCTCATGAGGCACAAATGTTTCTGTTTTCTAGATGAGAAACTGAGCAGTGCAGGGTTCCAGTGCATCGCCTGTGTGGGTATAGTAGGTGGCCGTGAACCTGGCACTCCTTGGCATGCGCTCAGCAGCGAGCCAGGTGCCCCCAAGGCCTGGTCCTGGCTCCGTGTGGTGAAGCTGTGGCAGGGGACACAGAGGGGCCTGGAGCCCAGCCGGAGCAGCAGGGCTGGGGCCAGCAGGCCCTCAGGCTGGTGCAGCCACAAGACCCTCCCATGGGAAGATGCAGGCGCTGCCCACCACTGGGCACACCTGTCTCCAGCCCAGAGGAAGGGCCAGTATCACTGTGCCCGGAGATGGGAAGGCCAGTGGATGAGGGGTGGATGAGCTCCGCAGCCCAGGGCTCGAGACTTCCCCAAAGACTGAGTCCATCCACCTGCTCAGGGGGCCCTCCCCGAGGACGCCTGTTGCTGCCCCACTGCGCGCTCAGGCAGGAGGCACCAGCTCAAGGGGAGAGAACACCCGCGCCCAGCCCCCACACATCCTACCCGCCGTGGCGCGGAGCGGTGTTTATGCCAACACGAAGCAGCGCCGTCGGGGGGCTGGCGCTGCTCAAGACAAGCAGATGGGAGAGATCGAACAACTCTGCTGAAATCTGCTGCTAGATGACAGCTTTGAGGAAGAAAGGGGAAAAATGGCTATAATCTTCTGCTAAAATTTGTTGCCTTGTTTGATTCACAGCTGAGAAAACTGTGGAGACACTGACAAGAATCTCAAAAGGAAAAGTTTTGAACCTTCCTTTGATGCGATGGTGCAATTATTGACTAAACAAAAATCTTTCACTTGCCGAGCGAGTGGGCTACCTACTGCTTCCTGTTATTTGTGGGTAGCTGGTGAGCGTGGGGCACATGCAGGAAAGCACTGGGTGGACAGAGCAGTCCCCAGCCACTCCCAGGTCTACTGTCCAAGCTCTCTTTGAGGCTGGGCCTGGGGCTACAGAGAAGGCAGAGCCCCAGCAGACAGCGGTCACTGAGGGGCCTGCATGGGGCTCAGGGAGCATTGACCACGTGTCTCTGGGAGCTGTGTGGTCCAGAGAGGCCAAGGCTCCTCCAAGGTCTCTGTGCGAACTCCCAGGGACTGAATGCCTGCGGCCCACCCGCTGCTACCCCCAGGTAGGCCTGAGGCTTTCTCCTGCCTCCTCCCTGTCCCCGGATTTCCACCTGTTGTTCCAGTTCTGGGCAGGCTCTGACTGGCCATCTCCCTCTGGTTTCAGGCGACCGACCGCTTGCATCCTGAGCCCTGCAGGAAGCGGCTGGGCAGGGACTGGCAACGACTTCATTCTGCCCCAACAGTAAGGTCTGCCCCTGGCTTGTTGGTGAGTTTGTGCAGGCCTCCTGTCCCCTCTGGACCTCAGTTTCCCATCTTTGAAAGAGTAAGAGTGGTGAGCTTAGTCTCTAAGGACTTTCCTTCAGACCCCGTCACTCCTCAAGCCCCTGTGCCAGCCTGTGCATGGGCCTGCCTTAGTATCTGCCCCCTGCTACCCTCCTTGAGAGTCCTGCCAGGGAGGTGGTCGCTCCCCCGGGCCTGGCTGCCCCTGGGGAGGGAGGGCTGACTGCCAGCCTGCGCCTGACTGGCATGCTGAGAGAGGAGAAAGAGCTGGAAGGAGGCAGCCACGCGAGGGGAATGGAAAGCGCAGTTAAATAACCGCCAGCCGTCATGCATATAATGGCTCACCCAGCCCCACAGCCAAATCAATGCCTCTCCTGGCTGAAAGCACAGCGGCTTGGGAGGAAGAGGGAGGCAGTCCTGGGTAGTCCTGGGTGCCTGCTGGGCTCGGGGCAGGGCAGAGCCGGACCAGCCCAGCCTTCCTGGCCTCCTGGCCACTGACACATATGGCCAGGCCTGTAGAATTTGCCTCGGGACAAGCCCAGGCCAGGTCACACCTCCTCAAAGGTCAGCAGCAACGTGACCTTGGGCAAGCCCTCGGGCACCCTGAGCCTCGGTTTCCTACATTCTGCAGGGTGCTGGTGAGAGCGGCCTGAGGGGTGGGCTGCATGGGCATTTGGGACACATCTGGCCTCCCCACAGGCAGGCAGAATGCACAAGGACAGGGCAGCTTGAAGCAGACATGAGTGAAGGGTGGGGACTCCCTGGGGCTGGCCCACCGCCTCGCCCATAGACTCATTAGCCGAGGCCCACACAGCCTGTGCCGGTCACTGAGGGGTGAAGACAGGGAGGGCAAGTCCCCTGGGACCTTCCTCTTGTCGCCAAATGTTTCCCCAAGGGGGAAACAGGTGCCCCAGGCCTGATCTGTCCCTAGTCTACGTCGGCTACAGGTGGGAGAGGCCGATGACAACATGGCCAGAGCCCCGTAACCTAGCTCGTAGTGTGCCACCTCCCCACATGCTGCAAGGCCCTGACAAAGCCTGGTCCCTCTGAGCTGCGCTCCATGCATGGCAACCTGCCCAGAGGCTGAGCCCAGGGCCCCAGCCGGTCAGAGCCTGAGGGAGCTGCGAGGCTCTTCCCACAATACCCCCCACGACAGTCTCTATAGCTCCCCATGGCCAGGCAGGATAGAACATCAAACAGGCCATATTTATCCAACGATGACCTGTGCGGGGACCCGGGCAGGGGCCAGAGGAGGGCTGCCCAGCCTCCTGCGATAGCCTGGGGGAGGCTTCACCCCGCCAGGTCCTGTCTCCAGCTCAGGCTCTTGGGCTATCCCCAGGCCTGGTCTGAGAGCAACTCAGTAGCAAATGAGGGTCTCAGAAAACGGCAGGAGCCTGGTCACAGCAACTCTCCACTAGTCAACAGCAGGGACAGAGGGTCCCCTTCAGACTTGGCAGAGCCGAGAATGGATCACCTCAGGCTAACTCCAGACCTTCCAGACTGCGGGGGGAGGGTCACCAACCTGACAGTATCTGCAGGACCCGCAGCAACAACTTCCCCACTGTTCCGGGTAGGAGCACAGTCAGCGTCACACCGTCGAGCTGGGACACCCCTCCCACACACGACCTGGGAGGAAGGAAAGATGGCTGCCATCCCAGGATGCCAGGTGGGGCTTGCTTGGCCCTGAAGCAGAGGCCCAGCCCAGCTCAGCCTCAGCCGCGCTGCCTGGGCCCTGCTCCTGGAAGCCTAAGTAGGGCCCAGGGTGTGGTCTTGGAGCTGGCATCCTGCTGCTCTAAACACTTACTAATGTGCTACTCTTGAGACTTGAACAAGTCACATTCACTCTGAGCCTCAATTTGGTCATCTGTAAAATGGGACGCTACCAAGTCCTTAGAAAGATCAAATGAGTTAATAATACATGTGAAAATGGTCTTAAATTATGAGCAGCTTTGCTGGGTGTGCAATTATTGTCCATGGTGGTGACTATCAGAACAAAACTCAAAGATGCGGCTCTCTTCCCCCTGCCAAATGTGCCCAAGTTGCGACGTTCCTCTGGCCCTCCGTCCATCTTAAATTCCTCACCTGAGGACCTGAGCCTTTCCTGAGATGTCTCTGAGAACCGGGGGGTGTCTGGCAGCCTGGGCCACAGGAAAGTGCCAGTGCAAACCTAATGCCCTGAGAGAGAGATGGCAAAGAACCTCCCCTTCCCCAGATCACGGCAGGGGACCCAGGAAGCAGAGATTGGCAGGTGGGGGGAGGGGGACACACCTCTGCCCCAGCACCCGGGGCAACCATGGCCAGGGCCTGTCCTGGACAAAGCTCTGGCTGCCCCAGGAAGGACGCCTCTCATCCATTTTGCACTTTCGTCTTCCCCCAATTTCCTGGGTACCTGAGCTCACCTGCATTCCCTTTGTCCTCCCCCTCATTAAATAAAAAGCTGGGTCTGACCTGTGCGTCATCAAAAGAGGCTCAGGAACCAAGACAGTATCAGAGATGGCCAAGCCCAGGAGGCCTGAGACCCCAAGACAGAGGCAGTGTCCATCTGAGACACCGGCATTGTGCTTTGAGCTGGGCTAAGAGCACCTGGGGACTGTCACTGCAGGCACCTGCGAGCAGGGCAGCCACAGTCCCTGTTTCCTAGGGGGGCAGCTGGGGCCTCCAAGAGGCTGCTGACAAGCACAGGGCGGTCAGCTGCACAGAACCAGAGGAGCCACCAGGACCAGGCTCCCCATTTCTGGCCCAGCACCCCTTCTAGCCCACCACAGCTGCTCACCTGAAAGTAGATGCCACCCAGTGCCCTCTGAATTTGGTTTCCTACTGAAGCACACACCACAGCTTCAGTCCAAGGGGTGGCTCAGGGACAGATAGGTGGAAGATCGAGACGTTCAATGGTTGGTTCCTGGGCACGTCTGACCTTGGGGTCTGGCAGAGACTGCTGGGTAGTTTCTGCATGGACACACCAAGGTCCTGCCATGCAGGTGCACATGCCCAGGCGGCAAATGCAGGGGACCTGGCAGAGCCCGAGCTGGGTCCCAGTCCTACCAGCTATGAGCTGTATGACTCTGGATGAGTCCTTGGGACCCCAACCTCAGTCTTATGTCAGCCAGAGGTGAGGAGGACAACCTTTCACTGGACAGCAGGCCTGGCCAATGGTGACGGCGGCCATCCGGCCCACAGTCAACTTCGGAGGGCACTGTCTGCATGTGTGGGGTGCAAGAGCTCGAGCCCACTCACGCCACCTGGCACGTCGGCAGAGGAAGGACTCAGCACAGCCAACTATGCGACACTGGTGTCACCAGAGTCCTTCAGAAGGGGTTCTGGTGCCAAGAGCAGCTTACAAACAATTTGGACGGACAGGATTAAAAAACAATCTGTCAGGAAGAGCGGAACACCAGTCATCAGCTGGGGACAGCTCCGACACCCCAGAACTGACCCTGCCCAGGACTCCTTAGCGTCCCCAGCCCCGCCATGGCTTCACTTTCTCCACGGGACGGAGGCCTTCCGTGGCCCCACGGAGCTGTCTGCAGGCCCCCAAGGTAGGGTTGCTCTGGCAGGCACTTGCAAAACTCTGGGTGGGGGGAAGCAAACGTGGGCGAGGGAAAGCCAGAGCCAGAGTGCAGTGACAACTATGATGGGTCCCAGCTCAGCCCCCAGGCCCTCACTGGCTGTAGCCCACCCACGGCCCCATCTGCAGACATGGTTTCTCCCTAAGCTTCCATCAAGCCAGCAGTTAGTGCACCCGAAAAGGCATATAGGGCACCCGCCAGCTACAATCCTGGTCACTGAGGCTGATGTATCTCAGGAGGAAGAGGTGGAACAGGAGCAGGAGGGACATGTCCCTATGTTTGGGTTTGTCTGGATGCAGCCTGGAAGCTGCTCTCTGGCCTGCCCAGTGAGTGACTCAGGGCAGCCCTGGGAGTCAGGCAGCCTCTGCTATTGTCTCTCCCTAAACCACCCACCTGACCCTTGGTACAAGCCAGCAGGAGCCTCAGGGAACCAGGTAGCAGTTGCAGATCTGCTGGTGAGCGCAGGGCCTGGGGAAAGTGCGAGCACTGCGCCTCATCTGGATGCCTCATGCTGGTGCCAGAGCTTCACTCCTCCTTGTCTGGGGTGTCTGGGTCATCCCAGGAGCTGCTAAGCAAAGCTGCTTGCTTTTCTACTGTTGTGATCAGGGGCAAGGGTCACGGGCACAGCTGTCCCAATGCTGAGGGTGGGCAGGGCCTCTCCTCTGTGTTGTCCCTCCACCACTGCCCACCCGCTCAGTCCTCCAGGGAAAGCTGGGGCCAGGGCAGATGACTTCGCTTTCCCTGGAGAATAGCAGCTCAGTGACTAAGGCGCTAGCCCTGAGCCCTTGCTAGTGAGGGATGTTCTGCATGGAGTCCAGTCCAGGCAGCCCCTCTGAAACAATTCAACCTGCCTAATCCTAATTACATGTGATTTTTCATCATGCCTAATTTCTAGGTTTACATGTGTTGAGCTCTTAATTTTTTCTCCTAAAAACTCTGCAAGGACCACATGGAGATGAAGAAAGAGAAGGCAGTACACCAGCCCGAGGACACCAAGGCTGGAGACCTTAGGCAGCATGGAGCAAGGGGAGTGCCCAGGCCATGCGGATGGGGTGGGGGAGACACGCCTGGCTGCACCATTCACCGTGTCACATGCCTTCTGGGTCTTGCGTGAGGCTGGCAGCAAAGCAGGCTGGCCCTGGGTCTCCTGGTGGTCACAACAAGCTGCCACACAGTGGGACCCGCAGGCACTGTGTGCCCTTGTCAAGGCACCGCCCGTCTCCTCTCTAGCCTGCCAGTCCATGAGGGAGGGGCCTGCCCGGCAGCCTGGGGGCTGAGGGCCTACAACCCGGGTCAGGTGGGGCTGTGACCACGCCAGGGGGCAGAGCATCTGGCCAACACGAAGACCACGGAAGTTGGTGTCCCAAGGGCTGGTGTCCCAAGTGACTGAACTCCCAGGAAAGTGAAACCTGGGCAGGAGAAGGGGCTTAATATTCAGGGCGCATCATTCTTCTCATACAAAAATCAAAAGAAATCAGTGCCAGTGGAAATTTCACCACACAAATGCACATCAGCAGGCGGCTGTTTTTAGTCCTTGGCGTTAATAAACATGAGCAGCCGGCGTGCCGCCTCGGTGGGGCTGGGCTTCTTCTCTGTCATTAAGTGTCTTATTTTACTTACTACACTCGGGCCTGGGTAGCAGGGCCCAAGACATGCCAGCCCTGGGGTGCAGGGCCTGAGGCCCAGAGCCCCAGGGTGCGGCCAGAGTGCCAGGCAGGGCAGAGTGGGATTCGGAGCATGCACCTCATGCTCCTGCAGATCGGCAAGCACGTATGCAGCCCCTGTAAAGGAACCCAGTCTGCATGCGGGAGCACCCTGCGGAAGGAGAAGTAACAAGGCGAGACCCATTGGCAATAAAAACTGAGAAGGCTCAATGCCTAGCAGTAAACTCAATAAGAAATGTGCAAGATTAGAAAACATCTATGAAACGTTGCAAGGGAACACAAAGAAGGACCTCAACAAACGGAGAGACGTATTGATGCTCTTCAGTAAGAGTCAACTCCTACAGACGCACAGTCTCCAAAGTCTGTGTGCACATTTCACGCAGTCCTAGTAAAAATCCTAAGCTGACAGGGTCAGCGGAAGAACCGGAAGCACTAAGTCCCTATGAAAAATAAACAGGAGCTGCCAGGAACATTCTGACAGCTGAGAGTCACGGGGGCGCAGACAGAAATCTGAAAGCATCGATAACTAGAACCATCTGGAACTGATCCTGACATGCAGACTGAGAGAGCAAAGACAGAACAGCATAGGCCTATCCACAGCGCTCAGGAGGGAGGACAGGTTTGCAACGAGTGGGTTTAGGGTTACTGGGTAGAGCCGTCTTAAAAAAAAAAAAAAAATTGGTTGAATCCATGCTTCATACCTCATAAAAAACAAAACCAAAACTGAATCCAAATCAAAAATTTAAATATAAAAGCCTTAAGAAAACTAGAAGAAATCAGAGAATTCTCTTACGACATAACATGAGAAAGGTCCACGCAGGACCCAAGCCCAGGAAAGGGGGATAAATGCAGCTACGCAGACATTTAAAAACCAAAATCTTCTGCTTGGTTAAAAAATAATATATGAAGCAAAGTCAAAGGACTAATGACAAATTGGGAGAACACATTTACAATCTATAACATAAGAGCTAAATTCCTTTGTATGCAAAGAGCTCCCAGAAACCAGCAGGAAAAGGACCAACAATCCACTTGAAAAATGGACCAAGGGACATGAACACATATAAACACACTAAAAAATGCTCTCTCTCACAGCCAGTACAAAGAATGAAGGTTAGAACTACACTGAGATATGCCTTTTCACTTTTCAGACTAGGAAAATATTCTAAGAATCTCATGGCACACACCATGGTGAGGCCATGGGAACCACACCGGTATGTTGCTAGCATGAAGGTCCCATGCACAGGACGGGCCATTTGGGGCCATCTATGAAAACAGAAGCAGACACCCTTGGGTCCCTTCCCTTTCCCCCAGAAATTTATCCTACACACTGGAAACGGTGGACCTGGGGGCCACTCCCGCAGACCCATCTGTGACCTGGTCACAGGTTACATGGCCCGTCTGCCAGTAATGCCCCTGGTGTGGTGTGAAAAGTCCCAAAATGCCTTTGGCGGAAAAAGCACAGTGCAGAATTGTTTCAAAATAAGCTATCTTTTGAGTTAAAAGGGGAGAGTTAGACTAATGTTAGAAAAAAAAAACTGCTGAGTTCAAAGAAGTCACCACATGGGGGGACTTAACCACACGTTACACATAGGAGCCCCAGGAAGCAGGTCGTATCACGCTTGTCTTTCACATAAGGGCACTGAGGCTCCAAGGTTGGAGTGACTCCTCAGGGCTGACACTCCCAGACCACCCCCAGAGCCCTTGCCATGTCCAGGCATGCCTGCTCCACAGGGCTCTGCTGTCAGCGGGCCAGGCATGCTCACTCCTCACAGACCCGAAAACAAAGGTCCAAGGCAGGGCAGGGCGGGTGCTGGGTTGGGCCTCACACAGGGCTCAGCAAAGGCACAGAGAGGGGTGATGCCTGACTGGGCCGGGCAGTCCACGGAGGGCTGCTGCAGACAGCATGGTGGGCAGGGCAAGCTGGCGGTGTGGGGCACAGCAAGAACCAGGTAGCCAGGCGGGGAGGAATGTGCCCAAGAGCCAGGCATCAGAGCGTGACAACCAGAGGTGCCAGGGCGTCTGAGCCGCAGCAAGAGAGGTTTGGTGGGGTGGGGCAGCCAGGACAGAGGCAGGCATAGGCCAAGGGCACTCCCATGCGAGTGGACCAGCTGGGCTCTAGGTGAGGCCATGGCTCTGGGTGGCTCCTGGGCTGCAAGGAAGGTGGACTCAAGACCCGGGGACGGGGGCGGGAGGTAACTCTTGGGAACTAGCTGGGTGGCCGCCACAGGAGAGAGGGCAAGGAGGTCTGAAAAGGGGTGAGGGCCCTCCCGCCTCTGTGCTGGGGATGAAGGGAGGAGGCAGCCAAGACTAGCCGAGCTATGATCAGACAGTGCTGCCTGCCTGGTGACGCACACAGGAGCGGGGAGAGTCTCCAGGCACCATGAGCTTTCCACTCAGAGGGAACTGGCAATTTTCTACCCACTCCATTTCCAAAAAAGATGCACTTATTTTAAATGTCATTGGGCTGCTCCTCTGGTCTCTTTCCTGAGCAGCAGTTGGGTGGGCTTCGAGGCCCCCGGTGGGGAGGAGCAAGGAGGCTGGGCCTGGGGGTGCCCACGGAGGCAGCAGTGTACAGGTGGTCGCTCAGGGCCTGGCTCTGGGGGGAAAGCAGGGAAGTAGCAGGGACTGCCAGCCTGCCCAAGTAGGCACCGTGATTAGGTCACGCTGAGAAAAGCTGGAGCAGGGCTCCAAACCCCTGAGATGAATTCCACTTAATTACACGCACAATGAAGTATTTAGAGGAAAGTATACAGATGTTTGCAATTTACTTTAAAATGCATTAAAAAAATGAAATGCCCTGGTGGACGGAAGAGGGGTGGACAGACAAGCCACGAGACATCACAGTGAGACATGGGTGGCGGAGTGTGGGTGCTGGGTAAGTGGGTGTCACGTAAGATTCTTTCAACTTTGCTGTATGTTTGAAAAATTTTCATAATAAAACATCATGAACAATCCAACAGGACTGAGTTTGAACGCTGGCTCCTCCATCACTACCCAGTACACAGGGGATCCAACAGGGCACAAGTACCTGCCCACACTGTGCACTCCACCTGGCCAATCCGCATTACCTGGCAGGCACCGTCATGTGGAGATGCGGCCCACTCCGCGAGGCCAGCATCCAGCAGTCAGACTGTCTTAATAGACTGCCCTTGCTGTGTGTCTGGCCCCTCTTTGGTGCCCTCACAGTCCCCAGATTTGGTCTATCAGAACCACAAACGTGGAAAGCCCTGTACCTTATCGCAAGGTAAGGCAGTGAGAACGACAGTGTCGCAACGGGTAGCAGCATGAGTGTGGCTCACCAGGTGTGTGCCCTAGGAGCCACCACCTGCATGCTCTAAAGACGGCCTTTGGGAAGGCACGGAGACCAGGGTGGCAGCCGGGAGAGACAGAGCCACGGCCCAGCCAGGCTCTGGAATCGCAGCCTGCAAGGCCCAGGCCTGCTTTGAGCGGCCATCAGAGGCCTGTGGTGACAAAGAACATAAGGCCCCTTTGCTGGTGCTTCACCACTCCATGGCTTGTGGTTCTAGGCCAGTGGAGAGTGCCTGGGGGAGGGTAGGGGTAGGGGCCATGGGTTGCAGCCAGGGACAGGGACAGGGACTGTGTCTGCCACCTGCCCTGACTCCTGCAGCTGCGCCAACAGCCGCGGAATTTCCTCTGCGGCTGGATCTGGAGTCCCACCGGGTGTGCCCAATCTCTGTCTTCACTCAGCCCGTTGTGTCTCTAAAGCTCGGAGCATGTGAGCTTGCCCTCACTTGCAGGCTAACTGAGGGCCTGTTTCCCCATCTGCGGTAGATCGCCTGTGGCTTGGACAACCTCAGTCGGAGGGCTCCAAGCTCCCCTGCCCACCTGACCAGCTGAGTGAGAGGTCCCGTTACACAGGCAGGCCCAGACTGCCACTTCCTACCCGCTCAACAATGTGAGTAATGCACGCAGATCCCCCCTCCCACCCCCGCAGTGTGCAAACAGCCCAGGACCCTCAGGGAGACCCAGAAAGGATAGCGTCACAGCAGGGCCACACGGTTAGCCTCCCACTGAGGCTGGCGAGACAGCTTCCCAGGCCTGTCCCCCACCTAGGCATGGCACGCAAACACGCACACCCCCTCCCTGCAGTCCTAAGTGGTAACTGGAATTCTGTTTCCTCACCAACCAGCTGTGAACTAATTACAAAAAGTTCTAACTAGTCAAGCCCCTCTCCAAGCATATGTTCCCAATTAAGTCAAACTGCAGCTGATTTTAATCAATCTTCCTTGAAGCAGCTCAACTTGAAGACTCTCCCCCTGCAGAGGAAAAGTGAGCAGGGAGGCAGTGAGAGGACATTTGCATAGGGACACTCCCGCAGCACAGCTCGGTGACCAAATGCCCACAGGCCTCCTCAGAGCTGCCCAGTTGCGCGGCCCCGGCCCGTCTGGAGCTAGGCAGAAGCGCGGGGCTTCGGGAATGGTCCCCTGGGGAGGCTCTGAAGGTCCAGCAAGCCCAGGACAGCTTCACACTCTACGAACGCCTCCTGAGCAGGCACCGGGGTGGTAGGGGTGGGCTTTGCCCTCGATGACACAAAAGGCGCAAAGAGCCTCCAGAAGGACACGAACATTTGATCCCCAACAAGGCCCACAGGGACATCTGCACCCCAATTTCATCAAGGCGGTTCTGGGGGTTCAGATAGAAAAACCAACATGCCCAAGACTATACTTGGCAGAGGCAGAGACAGGATCCTGCTGAGGGCAGGGGGCTGGGACACTGGTGGGCTGGCTGGCGGCACTCTGATTCCATGTGTCTAAACCGCCTTCGGACCCATTTCTAACACCACCTGGGCTCTGGCTCCTCCATTCTGCCAGGACCAGTTGTGCTGTGTCCTGGCCTTTGTCCCCATCTGCGTGGTGGGACCCGCCTGCCTTCCCGCATCATTGACGCTCAGTTCCCCGTGTCAGTCACAGGCCTTCACACACAGAGTGAATGGAGGACTGGGGTGCAAGCTCTTGCACAGGGGTTGGACAGAAACAGTCCTTTACAATGGAGTGACCATCACCACCTGGAATGGTCAGCTCAGGCTTTGGGGTGCATATCTCTGCTGCCCCAAACACAGTTGCCACTGGGATCACCCAGAGCAGCCCCAGCGTGTGGGCGGGCCCACTGCTGCCCCCGCTGGCCTAGAAGGTGGGCCTGTGGCCACGCACAAGGCGTGCTCAGAACCTAGGTTAGCTGTCACCCCATGAGGTGGACTCACAGAGGCCTAGGAGGAGCAGGGGTGGGGAGCAGGCCAGGAGTGCAGGGGGAGAAACAGGCTCGAGAGATGACACACCTGGGTTCAAATCCCAGCTCTGCTCTCCGGCCAGGTGCCCTGGACCACATTACTGACCTCTGAGTGGAAGTTTCCTGACCAGTTAATCAGGGCTGCACTGCCCATCTCAGGAGGAAGTAGTAGGTCGGGGTGTGGCAGAGAGCCAGCTCGTGGTCCTCACCCCCAGAGATGGCTAATGAGGGAAGCTGGGTTTAGGCCACCCCAGGCTTCCTCCATCATGCTGACCTTCCTGAAACGAGGCCCATTTTCAGGGAAGAAATGGCCCAAAGAGTCTTCTGGATTCAAGCTGGACCTGCAGTGCTGGCGGGTACAGGTGGCAGCTAGGGGCTTGGGACGCAGCAGTCAGGGTCTGCTGCTGCTTGCAGGTCCCAGCGATCCTGGCAAAAACACGTGAGAGCAAGTCACGCAGCCCTGTGGGTCCAGTGCCAAGGGGCAACCCGAGCCACCCACAGGGGCTATGTGGCCTCCCCATCCCTGGGCTCAGCATGGGGCTGTCTGGAAGCCACCATCCCCAGAGGCCCAACCTACAGCTGCTCCCCCACCTCACTACTCAGGGCTTTTTTCTCCCATGCCCAGTTAGCCTAGCCCAGGGTGGCGGTCGGTTCCACGAATCCTGGGCTAGACTCACCATCACGTCATAGCACAAACATCTGCCCCGCCAGAGCACAGGCCCAGCCCTACACTCTCCCGCTGGGCACGCTGTGGGCACTCGTACTCCAAGTAGCTAACCCAGCCCCTCAGCTCTGAGCAGCTCCAGGATGCACCCCTGAATGAGGGGCCCCACCCCACCAAAGGGCCCAAGGAGCTCAGCAGGAGGGTCCCAGGAGCCATTGCTAATCCCAGCCTCATGCTAACCCAGGTGAAGCACAGAGAGCCCTTGGCATTTCCTCCCAGATCTCCTGTCCCCATAACTCCTACATAGGAGCACGTGATTTGAGGCTGCAGGCAGCCCCTGCCTGGCATTCACCTGTACTCCAGGCTCATTCACTCCTCAACCACCTCTCTAAGAGCGAGCGAGGATGCCTTGTGAGGGACCAGAAGCCCAGAAGCAGGAAAGCTGCGATGCGGGGCTCCCGGGGGATGCACTGCAGGGCTTGGGAAGTTCGAGCTCTGCACATCCTGATAGGGCACCACTGCCAGCAGCCGGGACTCACCTGCCAGCAGCCCAGCAATCCCCACCTGAGGGCTGCAGCCCAACTGAAATACCACAAGACAACAGGTTCCAGGCTGAGCATAGTCCATCTGCTGGCCGGACAGAGGTCACTTTTCCCATTGCCAGGAATTGTAATAAAAGAGATTTGCTTTGCCTCTAATAGGTGCCAAGATAAAATCAATGGCCTATCTAAAAGCTGGGTAATTTCAGCCCTGTGGGTTCCTGCCATGGAACAATTTAGAACAGGACAAGAAAACTAAAAAGAAAGTGAAATTAAAAGAATGCAAACAGCAGTCCAACTTCACACTGGCAGGTGGATGGGGACAGGCCTGGGCATCACCTAGAACCACACAGCAGGCTCCACTAGCCTCCCTGCCCAAGAGCCCACTGTAGTCACATCAGACACCTGTGGGCAGTGAAGGGAGAAGAGAAGGCAGGTCACTGGAGCATGGTGGACTCTAGGCAGAGGAGGCAGGTGGCCCCACAGGCCTGTGGGAGGGAGGCCGCTGGGCTCTGGGATGCACCCAACCAGGGCTGCCCCGGCACTCACCTGCAGGACACCCCTCTCCAGCTGTGCCTCCAACACCCTCTTCTCTTCTTCCAGGTGCCTGCGGTCCCCCTCCAGCTCCTCGACCTTTAACCTGCAAGAAGAGTAAGACCATGACAAGGCCTCGTGGCAGCCCCACGTGTGCAAGCAGAGGGGATGGTGGTTACCAGAGCCGGAGGGAGGTTCAGTTAGGCAGGAGGAGTATGTTCAAGGGGCCTGTTGTACATCACTGTGAGGGCAGTTAATAACAATATATTGTGTGGATTTTAAGTGTTCTCACCACAAAAAAAACACATGAGTATCTTAATTTGTTTGAACAAGTCATTCCACCATGTACACGTATTTCTAAACACCACATCGTACACCATAAATTTATACAATTTTCACTTATCAATTAAACACTAAAATAATAAAAGCCTACATATACATTTTAAAACTATGGTACATCCATACAGTGGAATATTACCTAGGAATAAAAAAAGTGGACTGTACCCGGCAGAAGACCAGGCAGGAAGCAGGGGGCTTGACAACACTCTAAACCAGCTAGACCCACACGGCATATACGACAGCAGATGCACACTCTCCCCAGGTGCACACGGAATATTCTCCAAAACAGACCAGAGGTTAAGCTATAAAACAAGTCTTAATAAGTTAAATTTATTAATGCAATAGAATTAATTCAGTGGAATGAAATTAGAAATCCATAACAGAAGGAAACTAGGAAACTCACATATATGTGGAAAGTAAATTAACAACAAGTGGGTCAAAGAGGAAACCACAAGGGGATTGTAAAATACCCAGAGAAACTTATACCTGTAAATGTCTACATTAAAAATGAAACATCCAAATCAATAACCCACCTGTGCATGGTAAGAAACTAGAGAGGAGCAAATTAAACTCAAAGCTACCAAAATGAAGGAAATAACTAAGATTGGAGTGAGAGAGAATCTAAAAACAATACTGAAAAAGAACAACAAAATTGACAAATCTTTACCTAGAGCGACTAATAAAAATGACTCAAATTATAAAATTCAGAAATGAAAGCGGGTATATTACTATTGATTTTATAGAAATAACAATTATTATGAGAATACTATGAACAACTGTGCACAAAACTGATAATTTAGATGAAATAAATTCCTATAAACACACAAACTACAAAAGCTGACTCAAGAAGAAACAGAAACTATAAACTATAAACAGACCTATGACAATGAAGGCTGCGTCAGTAATCAAAACCCCACCAGAGAGGAGAGCCCAGTCAGCTGATCTCACTAGGGAATTACAGCAAACATTTAGAGAAGAATTAATACCTATCTTTCCCAAACTCTTCCAAAAAGCTGACGAGGAGGGAACACGTCCTAATGCACTGTAGGAGACCAATGTCATATGCTGACTCTGAAGCCAGACGAAGACACTACATGGTAACTAGAGACCCTTATGAACATAAATATAAAAATCCTCACCAAGGTACCAGTAAACCAAACCCAGCCCTTATTAAAATTATACATCACGATCAAGGTGTTTATTCCAGGAATGCAAGGCTGTTTTAACATATGAAATTAATCTATGTAATACACCAGAGTTAACAGAATGTAGGAAAACAGCCCACAGATCATCTCCACTGAGGCAAAGAAAGCATTTTACAAAGTCTATCACCCTTTCATGATAAACATTCAACAAACTAGGAACAGAAAGGAACTTCCTAAACATGATAAAGGGCATCTTTCAAAAAAAAAAAATTGTCAACCAACATTAAGGCTGTTGAGGCAGAAATAATTTGATAAAGGTTTACTGGAAGCCCAATGTGAGAATGCACAGGGGAAGACTCAACAGAGCTGGCAGTCCCAAGGTCTGTCACCAGTTGGAAGCTAATGGGAGAACCAGCCCAAGCTGGTTCCACTTTGTAACAAAATATAATAAAATGACTAGTTGTTTTTAGTAGCAAAGAACTTGGGTTGCACATCACATACCCAGAGCACGCCCAGATACGGAGCCCAATTTATGACTAGAGCTGGCCGGAACGGAGAAGTCAACCACAGGTGGAACCCAAGTAGCCAGATCCAGGAACGGAACCACACAAAGAAGCCAGGGCTGGCCAGTTTTGTTGCGATACGGACTTAAGAGACCACACTGCAGCGTTGTGTGACCCAGTCGGGCCGTACCCTGTTGCGTTTTCCTGTCTCCCTCCACTGGTGCTCTCTGCCTATGAAACCTGCCCCCAGGCCCCAGCTTGGGGAGGCAGATTTGAGCGTTGCCTCCTGTTTCCTTGCCGGCCGATTCACAACCAAGCTTTTTCTCTCCTCAGAAACCGGTGCCCCAGCGTTGGCCTCTACATATGAGTCAGGCAGTGAGGCCACTGCTCGGTAACATGCGTCACAGTTGCCTTCTTTCACTGGAGTGTACAATATAGAAGTTGCAAACACTGGCTATAGGATAAAACATTCTACATGCAAGACAATCAGTAAGATTGCATGATTCAGAAATAAATCAGCAAAACTTCATGATTCAGAAACAAGTCAGTCTCCTTTTCAACGTCAGTAAGTTACATATTAATCAGTATGTCCACAGTTTGAGGAACTCAGGATGAGAGTCTTCACGTAGGGACAGGATGTAGGCCAGGAATTGTAAGACCTTCCCCAGGCAATTTATATGGAAGCTGCCAAATGAGACCTGTAGGTTATTAAACCCATAACTGATGCCAATCTCAACAGTGAAAGACTGGAAGCTTTTCCCCTAAGATCAGTAACAAGATGAAAAGGCTGGCGTTCACTGCTTCCATTCAACACAGAGCAATTAGGTAGGAAAAGAAAAAAAGACATCAAAATTGGAAAAGAAGAAGTAAAAATAACCCTACTTGCAGATGCCATGATAAACAAAACCCTAAAGAATATGCAAGAACTGTGTTACAGTCAATAAACAAATTCAGCAATATCACAAGATACAAAATCAGCATGCAAAATATCAGTTGCATTTCTATATGCTAGCAATGAACAATCTGAAAAGGAAAATAAGAAAACAATTCCACTTACAATAGCATCAAAAAGAACAAAACACCTAGGAATAAATTTACCCAAAGAGGTATAAGATGTGTACCCTAAAATCTGCCAAACACTGCTAGAAGAAATTAAGGAAAACCTAAATAAGCATACAGACATCCATGTTAAAGAACAGGAACATGTAATATTGTTTAGACATCAGAGGAGTCAAAATCTTGAAAAAGAACAACAAAGTTAGGAGACTCATATTTACTACAAAGGTACAGCAATCAAAAAGGAACAAACTCCTCAAGCAATCCTCCCACCTCAGCCCTGAGTAGCTGGGACTACAGCTACTAAAAGATTAAGTCTTGCTATGTTGCCCAGGCTGGTCTCAAACTCCTGGCCTCAAGCATTCCTTTTGCCTTGGCCTCCAAGTAGCTCGGATTCCAGGCAGGAGCCATTGCGCCTGGAGAGGAATTGACTTTTATACACACTATAGCTACTAAGAGATTAGGTCTTGCTATGTTGCCCAGGCTGGTCTCAAACTCCTGGCCCCAAGGCAATCATTTTGCCTTGGCCTCCAAATAGCTCGGATTCCAGGCAGGAGCCGTTGCGCCTAGAGAGGAATTGACTTCTATACACATAACAACTTGGATGAATCTCAAAGATGTTATGCTGAATGAAAGAAGCCAGTCTCAAAAGATCACATATTGTAGGATTTGATTTATAGAACATTCTTGGAATAAAAAAACCCTAAGGATGGAGACCCGTGGCTGCCAAGAGGTATGAGTGTACGTGGAGAGTGGTGGGCAAGGTTGGGGGTTGAGAGGATGAAGCTATTTTGTTCCTGGATTATGGAGTGATTAAAATCCATAGAATTCACACCATGAAAAAAATATAATTTTACTATATAATAATTTGAAAGGTAAAAAATAGCCTGTCTTCTAGGATATGTCCTGTATCTGATCGTGGTGGAGATCACATGCTAAGTGTACACTGGCCAACACACGACCCTGGCATCTGGTGGGGGATGGCAGTCCATGTCTCATTACTGACGTTCATTCTTTAGAGCCGCAGGCACCTGGTGATAACCAAATGCAGACTTGGATTGCCTCTACTTATTGTTTTGGAACTCGGAACATCACACACAATCTCGACCTGCTCCTGGATGGAGGCTGCTGTCCCCACCTGGGCACTCCTCTTGCACTGAACTGCAGACAGATGGTGGGTGTGTTCCACGGTTGCAAACTATACCTCTGTCAAATAAATATCTTTAGAAACCTTTGGCCTACTGCTAGAATCCAGTACAACAGTGCAGAGAATGCATAAAGTGCAGTGTCTGGCCCACGTAAGCTGTCTTTTATCACTACTACCACCACC
>CAUYRT010086139.1:0-49833 GCA_963574885.1 Lepilemur ruficaudatus | reverse complement strand
GGCTAGAGTGAGTGCCGTGGCATCAGCCTAGCTCACAGCAACCTCAAACTCCTGGGCTCAAGCAATCCTTCTGCCTCAGCCTCCCAAGTAGCTGGGACTACAGGCATGCGCCACCATGCACAACTAATTTTTTATATATATTTTTAATTGGCCAATTAATTTCTTTCTATTTTTAGTAGAGATGTGGTCTCGCTCTTGCTTAGGCTGGTTTCGAACTCCTGACCTTGCGTGATCTGCCCGCCTGGGTCTCCCAGAATGCTAGGATTACAGGCGTGAGCCACCGTGCCCGACCTTAGTCAGAAGTTTTTAATGTTAATATAGCAAAATTTTTCATTGTTATGTTTTTTATGTTGAGGGATTTCTTAAATATTCGACAGAAATAAAGATGCTTTGTATTTTCTTCAAAATGTTTCAGTTTTGTCTATATTTACTTATTTAATCTCCCTAGAATGAATTATTGCATAGAGTGTAAGTTAAGAATGATTTCATATTTTTCCCATATTAATAGCAACTTTCTCTCAAACCATTCACTTATTATTCTCTGTTCTTTCCACTGATTTGAAAACCTTATGCTATAATAAATCAGGTTTAATTATGTGAGTGCTTTTGTTTTGAGGCTTTTTATTCCAATTTTTTTTTTAGCATACCTATGCACAGATACTACTAATTACTCATTGAGATATAATTCTCATACCATACAAGTCATGCATTTGAAGTATACAATCCAATATATATATATATATATATATATATATACAGAAAAATTCACAGTCACATGAACCAATCCCTTAAGATAAGTCTCTCTGTATAGACATAGATATAAATATAGCTACAGATATATGTACATCCTATCAGTTTTGTTTCTCTTAAGAATTCTGAATATATACTGTATGGCCATATCCTTCCAATCTCTGCCTCCTTCTTCACTTTGCCTTCTCATCTGTGTCTGATGTCTCTGTGCTCTCTTATAAGGATACTTGTGAGAGCATTTAGGTCCATCCAGCTATTCCAGGTTAATTGTTTCATCTCAAGATTCTTAATCACAATTGCAACGACCCTTTTTTTAAAATAAGGGAATATTTACAAATTCCAGGGATTAGGATTTGGTATCTTTTGGTAGTAATTATTCAACATGCTACAACTTTTAGGCACAAAAACCCTGTACATGCTGTAAAAAAGTTTAAGGACCAAGGTTGTAGCTCATCCAAAAACTTACTATTGTCTGTTAACTGGGCTTAAATACAAATTTGGGGTAACTTTGTCAGACTCTTTCTTGATGTTTCTTTGAGAGTTAATATCTCATAGAAACTGTGGGTATGTTTTGTTACTGTTTTTTTTTTTTTTCATCTCCAGAGCAAGTAAAATAGTACTAGGAAAATCACACTTGTTGGATTTTCCTGTAACACATGTTCCAGATGGCAGGGTGTAGTAGATAAAGCTTTGGATGAGAAAAGAGGCTAGGCTAACTCTAACACTTAACTTGCCATGTGACTTTAGGTAAGTCATTTCCTTGACCTCATTTTTCTCATCTATAAAATGTGTCAGTTTGGTTACATAATCTTTGTGGTACTTCGTCATTCTAACATTTTATGAACTTGGGTCTATAAACCTCTCTCTTTTATGATGATGCGTCTAGATGGCAGAATGGCAGATACAGCTGTTTCTTATTATCCATCTCCCCTACAACCCAGGTTGTCTGAGTGAATTACTAGAATATCCTAAAAGTGACTCAACAATTTGACATTTTAAAGGGGACCAAATCATTTTGAAATATAACCAACATATGTTAAACAATGTTAGCCCATTTAATGTAACATATTTATGTCAAGCTAAAACAGAATATGTATTCCATCAGTATTTAAATCTCAAATCACAGATGATACATTTTTCATACTGGGTATGTTGTAAATCATAGACAAAATAATCAGATTGTTTACCAACAATAGGCCATAAGTTTGCTGTTTTTTTTAATTATCAGCTTACATACACAAAAGTAATTTTGAAAAAAATATGCTCATAAATGTCAGGAATATTTTCAAAATTTCTACAGATAACCATGTCTGTTGTCTGATTCGTATTACAAGAATTTAGAAGGCACAAGCTATTCCTCTTTATTTTATACAATATCAGATTATTAAATGATTTTTGTGATAATAATGATGACTACAGTGCTAAAAAATAGGAAGTTAATATATTTTGCAATGATGTCAATAATCCAGATTTTAGTAATTTTAATGATATATATCTTTCAAATTATAGTAACACTTTGATAAAGAATTAATTGCATGTAGTTAAAAAGTAAAAAGTGGTATTTGTATTTAAGGCTACTCAGTATAGACTCAGACAACTTAACTAAATATTTAAGTCTTACATGAGCAGGTCTTTCAAGAAGAGAGTCTTAGCCCATTTCAAATAAGAATAGAATATATCTTTGTCTCATTCATATGTTTCCTGACTGTTTCCTTAACATATACTGATGTTTTCACATAGGTGGTGGTCAGGTTATGAAGTAAAGATTTTGAATTGCTTATAATAAGCAACATCTTTAGAAAAAACCAAAATGTTTTATACTCTTTCTCAATATTTTACACTTTTAATTATTATTTTGAGTATTGATGAACTACAAGTGTAGTGACTTGTTGATACTTCTTAAGGAATGGCAGTCTTTCTGTCAAAATACATGAAATTCAGTTGATTAATAGAGTTTCCTTTTGTAGATGTTTTAAATGGGCACATAGCCAGTAAAATCACACTAGCTTACGATGTCTAGAAAATGTGAATGGAAAGAAATTGTATGTGAGGAAAGAAGATCAAACTGTCAGCATAGTCTATGGAGTAAGAAATATCTATTTCTTCCATGAATCCTCTTAGAAAAGCAATGAAGTGTAGTATCTAAGAGTGAGAGTGGATTGCCTGAACTTGACTGCTAGTTATACCCCTTACTAGCTGAGCAACACTGGGAAAGTTGTTGTGCTTCTCTGTGCCTCTATTTCTGCACCTCTAAAATAGAGATAATCACTGGATTTACCTCATAGGTGTGAGATGATATTAGGTGAATACTAGCACTGGCTAAATCATTAATTAGCCTAAGTTATTGACATCATCAGGACTTATAACGAATTATTCTTTTCCATGAATATAAAGAATCCATATTCCATTTTCTAAAGAAATTTCCCAATTGTGCTATGGTTAGTGGGATAGATTGTGTTTTTTAAAAATGTACATAGTAGTATTTCTGGTCTCACACATTCTTCTAAACTTTGAAACTCCTCAGTTCAAAAGATGGAGTTTAATTCTTCCCTTGAGCATTGGCTGGTGTTAATGATTCATTCTAATGAACAGACTGTGGCAGCAGAGATGCTGTATGACTCCTAGGGCTAAGTTATATTGGCAATATAGTTTCTTCCTCTCTCTCTCACCCTCTCTCTCTGTCTGTCACTTTCTCTCTCCTCCTTTGACTCTCACTCAGGATCTTTCTCTCTCAATCTGTCTTTCTTCTTGCTATGTTTCTCGATGTTTACCCTTGGCAATCATTTCCCACGCTATAAGGAAGCTCAGGACACATGGAAAGAGTGTAGTTTGTTCCGCTAACAGTCCCAGCTAAAGCATCACTGTCAGCCTGACATGAGAGTGATCAAGACTTCAGGTAATCCTGGCCTTTGAACCATCACAACCAATGCCAAGCAGAGCTAAGGAGAGCTATCCTTGCCAAAAGCTGCTGAAATTGCAGATTAATGAATAACATAAATATCGTCATCATTTTAAGCCCATATTTTGTGATAATTTGTTACACAACCTTAGTAACTGGAATAGTAGGCAATTCATGTAACTTGAAAATTAAAAGTGTCTGCAAAAATAAGAAGGAATAATGAATAAACCTACCCAGGTTTAGGTAATAATAAGATTAAATTAAGGATGTAAAAAACCTCTGGGCATCTCCACTTGAATTAGCAGCATATAGAGCTCAAGTTTTGGTATCTGCAATCCCCCTAGTTTCAGATCCCAGCTTCAAGTTTACTTTGCTGGGAAAATTTGTGCATGTTATTTTTCCTTTCTTTGCCTTAATTTCCTGGGGGTACAAATAGAAGATGCCATGTAGAATTGATGAGGATAAACATAGATAATACATAGAACAGAGTAAAATCTTGATAAATATCAACTATTGTTCTCATTCATTCACCTGACAATATGTAATGAGTACCTTCTGTGCTGCAGACGCTTGAATAGCCTTCAATGCACTATTGAACAGGGTGGACACAGTCTCTGACGGAGATGAATATCTCAACATGAAGACCCATTACTTCACTTGTTTGTATCAGTTTTAGTCTGTTATTAACGTATATTATTTGGGTTCTTTCTGGTGTATTAACTGGACTCACTACCTGTGATTTAACATTCCTCTATTTCCCTCTTTCCATTGTGTATCCTCCTCAACAATAATGATCTGTTCAGAAAACAAATCTGAGTTTAACAAATTCTTATCCTCAATACCCCATCACCTTCTGAAAACTTCTATGTATGGCTCTTGTGATCTTGTTCCTACAAGATCCTTTCATTCTGTTTTCTGTTAATACATTTAAGAAATATTACTGAACTCCTACCAGATGCTGTGGACATACTGGGAATTATTGATGAGCAAAACAGCATGTATTCAGATTAGCCACATTTATCTCTCCTTTATTCTACTGTGTATTCCCAAAGGGTAGAATCTTTGTTTTATTTATCTTTGTGCTCTCAGTACTGTCTATGGAATGCAGTAAATTCTAATTAGAAGTTTTTAAAATGAATAAATGCTTAATTCTCTAAAATTAAATTTATTGTTGAATAGACAAACTGAGTTTCTCTTTCTCATAAATGATTCACTTATTCTAGTTCCCTATAGAATAGAATACTTATAAAAGAAATACATACCACACCCTTTATAACACAACACTGCGTGAACTCATATAATCAGGAGGTAGTAATTTGTAATCTATTTTCTTTTTATAGCGACAGCACTTAGAAATGAAAGATGGTGAAAGTGATATTCTTAACCAAAATAATGCCAAACATTTGGTTTTGGAACAAAATATGTATGAGGGAAACTATCTGGGAAAACTGTTACTTCATTGGTTGTGTGATCAAAATATGTACTATTTTCAAGGAGATTAGGAGCTGAAGGAAATTACTTTTCTTTAATGTGGTCTATTCAGGCTTTTCTATAAGTGTTATATACATTTTACCAGTTTAAGGTGGCAAGGGAATAGGGAGGGAACCGTCAGGTTCACAAAATCTGCTAAAATTTGATTTGCAACCATTTTTTAAATTTGCCAACTATTCACATTTTTCTGTAAACTTTTTTATAAAAGAAAAATATAATTTTTCATAGCTGTCATTGGATAATTTGATTTATTAATGGCCCTGAATAATAAGCAACTGGATTCACACTGAGCTTTCTGCTAAGATTAGTATTTTAGTGAAAATGGCCTGTGTCTGAATCTTGGACACCCCACTGCTTGCTGACATGTCCATTTCAAGGTGGCCAGGATTGGTTGTGGTTTGCTCTCTTCCAAGGTTTCTTAAAAGTTGGTTTCCTCTTCCTTTTTAATTTTCCAACCCCAGTTAAGAAGGTAGTGAGCAATAGTAAAGATCAGAATTACCTGAACATTGAAACATTTTATATACTTCCTTTAGTAACACTCAGACACATAATCTCAACAGAGCCTGTCCAGTATCATGCCAACTCTATGATGATCAATGTGACAATATGTTTTTTCATATCTGGATATTTCGTACAGAATTAGACATAAACATGGTTTTTGAGGTACATCTATGGTTTTATTTTTGGAAAATTTTATTAGAAAACTGCATTTTCAAATATAAAGCCTACTTAACATCAATATAGTTTTCATTTTGATGTAATTACAATTCTCATCAAGGCATTAAGCATGATTAATTTTAAAAAAATCTAACAGCAAAGCATCACATTTTATTTTACAAATAATGTCTTACCAACTACTGGGCTCTAAGATTATCACAAGCAAATATTCCAGTAAAAGAAATAGTTGAAATAATAACTTCTAATGAAAAAATTGATGTCATGTTTTTAAAATTGTGGACAAATGAATAATGAATAGAAACAACCATTTTTCAGGAATATAGTATTGTGTTACCCAAAGAGTCCATGGTATCCTCTTTCTGGGATAATGTGACAAAATGAAATCAATACACACAATATTACAATATAATAATTTGAATAAATAATCAGAGAATTCTAAATCCCTAATATTTATTCAACATCAAGCATATAGAGCGTTAGATTCAATTGACCCATTCAAATAGAGAGTTCTGGAGGATAAGCCTCTGTGTGCAACTTGTACCCTTACACATATATACATGTACGTGCATGTGCAGAGACACACAAACAAAACCATGTAATCTACATTGTTATGATCCCTACTGTTATTAAGAAGTAATATGGACATTTGTTTAATGAATCACATCATTGTATGTAAAAAATTATAAAAGAAAAATTATAAATGAGCATATGAAAAGATGTTGCATATCATATGTCATCAGGGAAAAGCAAATTAAAACAACAAGGAGATGCCACTAGACACTTACGAGAATGGCCAAACTCCAGAACACTGACAATACTCAGTGCTGGTGAGGACGTGGAGCTACAGGAGCAATTATTCATTGCTGATGGGAATGCAAAATGATACAGCCACTTTAAAAGATATCTTGATGGTTTCTGACAAAACTAAACCTGCTCTTACCATATGATCCAGCAAGCACACTCCTTGGTATTTATCCAAAGGAACTGAAAACTATGTTCACATAAAGACGTGCACATGGATGTTTATAGCAGCTTTATTAATAATTGCCAAAACCTGGAAGCAACCAAGATGCCCTTCAGTAGGTGAATGGATTAATAAACTGTGGTACATTCAAACAATTAAATATTATTCAGTACTAAAAACAAATGAGCTACCAAGCCATGAAACGACATGAAGAAAACTTAACTGCATATTAATAAGTGAAAGAAGCCATACTGTATGATTCCAGGTATTTGATATTCTGGAAAAGGCAAAACCTTTGAGACAGTAAAAAGATCAGGGGCTTCCAAGAGCTAGGGGAGGAGGATAGATGAATAGGTGGAGCACAGATTTTTTAGGACAACGAAACTGCTCTGTATGATACTGTAATGGTGTTTGAATAGCATAATACCTTAGCCCAAACCCATAGAATGTACATCAGGAGTGAACTTTATTGTAATCTATGGATTTTTGGTGATAATGATGAGTAAGTTCATGAATAGAGTCATCAATTGTAACAAATGTGCCACTCTGGTGCAGTATGTTGAAAGGAGGGAGACTATGCATGTGTGGGGAAAAGAGGGGTATGTGGGAAACTCTGTACTGTAGTTTGTCCAACCCTTAGCCAAAGGCAATGAGGGCAGAGAAGATCATGATTTAAAATATTTTAAACCAAATTCTGGGCAGAGTTAGTGTCTATAGATAATTTATATCTAGCTCTAAATATACACCACATATGTGTAATATAACATTCTACAAATGTTGTCTTGATCCAGGTTTCACATCATGGCTATGAACTCTTGTTGTTAATTTGCTAAACATGCACATCTCAACCACTTTTCCTACTGGGCTTTTATACCCTTGGGTTACAACACACACACCTAACTTCCAGAGGTCCTCAGATGCCAAACATCTATGGATGGCCCCATTTTCTTTGGTCCTGTGAAATTATGCAAAATACGCAATCTACAGGAAGCCTACAAAACCTAGCAACTCCCCTCCTGCTTGCCCTATACAGATAAGCCACCTCCTACAGCTCTAGCTTGTTGTTACACTTTCCCAAGGTGCAACTCCTTGTGTTGCTCTGCACAGCAGCCTTCTCTTCTTCAGAGATGCAAGTGAGAAAGAGTTCTACCTTTTTCTATCCTGGGGCCATCCCATGTGTCCCACCATCATCAGAGCCTAACAAATGTTGAAACGTGTGACCCTGTGTAAGACAGGAATACACCAGACTACTATAAAAATGGTTGAGATCTGCTATGGATATATAAGAAAGACATGACCTACCCATACACAGTGACTGCCATTACTAGGACTGAGATTAGGCTTTGGGCAAATACATTTTAGAATTATGAATTATGTAGGAACACATAGGTCATGCTCAAGGCAGAACAGCTTCACAGACTGCTTACATCTTGGAATTCTGTCCTGAGCATCCTTTCTTTTGCCCATCTGCTTGCAAGTGCAGGCAGGCCACACACATGTGTTGCCATCCAAGGAGAAGATATATCTTTCTCAAAAGTAAATGGGGCAAGAGCCTCAGAGGAGGCCTCGGGTCCATCTCCTCACCTGTATTTTTCAGTTTTTTTTTTTTAATTTCATTTTTTAGGTAAATAGCAATGGGATAAAAAATATAAACAAGGTTTTACAGAGGTCTCTTTTTTTTTCCCCATCTAATTCCCTAAATTTTCTGAAGACAAAATAATACATTACCAAAGCAAAAGACTACTCCATTTTGAAGTATCTTGGCTCATTCTTTGAAGGATATTGTTCTCTTTTCACTTATTTCCCTAGAAGTATTGTTATTATTCACTAAAAAGCAAGAAGAAAATATCTTCAGTATTTAAAATTATTTTGGTAAAATGACTTTTTCTTTGGGTAAATACCCAATAGTGGAATTCTTGGATCAAATGGTAGGTCTACTTTTAGTTCTTTGAGGAATCTCCATACTACTTTCCATAAAGGTTGCACTAGTTTGCAGTCCCACAGACACTTGCACTAGGATATTTATTGTAGTGCAATTCACAATTGCAAAGATGTGAAATCAGCTGAAGTGCCCATCAATTCATGAGCGGAATAATAAAATGTGGTATATGTACATCATGGAGTGCTATTCAGCCATAAAAAATAAATTGATACCTTTTGCAACAATCTGGATGGAACTGGAGACCATCCCCCTAAGTGAATTATCACAAGAATAGAAAAACTAACACCACATGAACTCACTATTAAATTGGAACTAACCGATCAGAATTCATGTGCACAAGAAGATATAAAACTCAAGGAAATCATGCAGGGGGTAGGGAGAAGAAGGGGATAGGTCAAATCATACCTAACAGGTACAGTGTACACTATCTGGGTGATGGGCATACTTATAACTTTGATTCAAGCAGTACAAAAGCAATCCTTGTAACCAAAAAATTTTTACCATAATATTCTGAAATTTAAAAAAAATAAAAAATAATTATTTTGGAAGATTTAAACTCTAGAGGCAAATGACCAATGTCTCACATTAATTTCAATCAATTCCATTTAATTTTTATAATTATACAATAATTAAAATTAAGAAATAGATTGAAAAATAGTTTTACATTATATCTAGTTTTAATACTGTCATTTACTTTTCAAGTTTGTAAAATGCTGCAGATTGGTATTTCAGTGATATCCTCTAACATTTTTTTTTTGAGAAAACTATTATAATTAGCCAACAGGGATACTATTCATTCATTCATTTTTTTTTTCATTCACAATCTCTAAAAAGAAAATATACCCTCCTTTCTGTATTGTCTCACAAATTCCCAAATTCGGAATGGAGGGGTTGCCAGAATACAATGTTAAATGTCATCATACCAAAACATATGAAGTATTTAAAAAACAAGCATATTAAGAACAGAAATCAGATGTTATGATATTAATATGGATTAATAAGGATGAATTTGTAACAAACCATGTTAAATAAACAAAAAGGACAATTTTAACAAATGTGAACGTGAAATTGTCCAATACGATCTGGCTCTAAAATTCATGATGGAAATAATATTAATGAATAAAAAAATATGAATACAAAGGGGTTAGAAATTTGAACGACATTAGCCAATCCTACATGATCAAGTTGACAACGGATATGTTCATGAATCACCCCCATTCCAACTTTAACCCTAGGAAACTGAGGCTTAAAGAAGTTATTTAACTTGAACCTAAATCACAGTAATTAAGGTTACAAAACTCATGTAGAAAAAAGCTCAGTGAATTTTACTAATCTGAACTATCTCAGGAGAACCTAAGTTCTCCATACCTGTGGAAACTTCTAACATCCATCCTATGTTAACATCCAAAAAAAAAAAAAAGATGGTATTTTTTTCAATCTTTATGTTTATTATTCTTATTTGTCTTACTTATTACAGTTTTCTGAACCTCAGTAAAATTTTGAATTCCAGGGTTCCGAGAATCTTGCTTTGTGGGTTTCTCTTAAGGCAAAACTTATAATATTTCATAACTAAGTAAGATATTTCCTATAATTTTTTGTTAAATATTCTTTCTTGGTGTATAAGGCAGTTACCTTTAATAAATGTCTTACCTGAATTTTTTTGTTTGTTTGTTTCAGTCATGAATGAGTGTTAAATTCCAAAACAAGTCTGTAGCTGTTGAAATGATACAATTTTCTCCTTTAACATGTCAATACCATTAAGTACATTGATACATTATCAATTACAATGAATATATTTTGCATTATTAGGATCCTCTGTGGAATGGAACCAAATTCTGCTTTTTGTCAACCTCAGCTGTGAATCATAGGAATTTAAAAGCCACCTCCACCCCCATTCAAGTTTTCTTTCCTCCTCCTGTCTTCCTGAAAGAACTTCAAAGTGTGTCTAAGATTTGCTCTCCAGCACCCACAGCCTTTACCTACACCTGCATCCGTGCTCCTTTTCTGGTGCAGATCTCATTACTGAAAGCTTTGGTGAGATTCTTGTCCCATATAGCCCCTGTGTGCTGTCTGTACTACTTTGACTTCCTGTTGTCCTGCTTCCTTGATGCTCATGCCTTCCTCTCTCCCTATTTCTTGATAGCAGACCGCAATGCACCTTGCAATATTATGTTCACATGGTACCACCAGGCCACTGCCTTTGCCTTCCTTGAAGCTCCTTCTAGGCCAGTCAGCACGCTTCCAACCTCTAACAGAGGTGATACAAAAATGGCTACTCCATCTCCGTATTTTGATCTTTTGGTGGAATGCCACCAAAAAAATAATAGTAACAAAATCTTGGATGTGCAAGAATTAAAGGTCTTTTAGTGCTTATACACATCCCTCCTTGGTTATGTAAAATCTCCAGGGTCTCTGCATCATGGGTGAGTCAAGTTGTTTTCTTGGACCATAAGCCATTATTGTTTGGTCTGCTTTATTGATAGCTCCTTTTGTGCTGCCTACTTGTAATTTGCTTCTGTCACCCAACTCCACCCATGTAAGTTTATCAAACAGATTAGTATTTATAGCAAGTATGTGTAAAGTGCAAGTTCTTTTTAAGGTGTCTGGTTGTCCATATTAATTTTTGTATATCACTAAAAGCCCCCTAATTCAGGGAATAAAAAAAGCTTTCTAATTCAACCTGTCAGGCATATCTGACTCCATTTCCTACCCAGCAAGAGTACTATGTTATGCCAATATGGATTTCAGCGAGGGGTTTGTGTGTGTGTGTGTGTGTGTGTGTGTAGTGAGATAGAGAGGAAATGTATAGCAGAAACACGAATATGTGGAACATACAAACCAATTGAGTATATTAAAATAAAATGTTATTAATAATTCTCTAAGTCAGAAGTTCTCAACTGGAGATGATTTAACCCCCACCTCCCCCCACCACTCCTGAGGATATTTAGCAATATCTGGAGACTTTTTTATATCCGTTACTGGAAGGGGGTACTACTGGCTGGTGGGTAGAGGCAAAGGATGTAGCTGAATATGCTGTGAAGCAAAGGGCAGCCCCTGAGACAAAAACTTAACCAGTCCAAAATGCCAATAGCGCCAAGATTGAGCAGCCGTACCCTAAGTGAATCATGGACATTTTCACACATTCTTAGTGTCTTATATTCTTTAAATATATATTGACCGTTAATGATATACTCAACATATAAAGATGTATGCCTGGTTCCTACTCTCAGGGAGCTTATTGTCTGGGATGTGATAGACTCCCACAATAAGAATGATGAGAGATACAATAAAGGTAGGATACAGTATTCACTGGAAAAATAAAAGAGGAAATATTCAAGAGCCTTTACTAAGAGTTAAATAGTATTTTTTTATTCACTCTTTACATCAATATTTTATAGCTAAGCCTCATTAAGGCAATATTGTTTTATTCAAAATAACATAATTCAAAGAAATTGTACTCTTTAGCTAACTAAATTTAACATCATTTGATAATAAACAGATGCAATAATCCAAACCACCTCTTCTCCCCTGCCCATCTCTCCTTCTCTGCTCACATCATCCCAGACCTTTGTCCTCAGAAATTGGAATGAGTTTTTAGACTTAATGCGGAGAAAATAAACTAATTTTGGTTTTTGATTGGAAAATATGCTTTTTGTAAATGTAAGCTATAATATTTTCTTTGTTATTCATTTTTTCCTACTTTATCTTCAGGGAAATAGTCTCTCTCTTTCTCTCTCTCCCTCTCTCGACCTCTCTCTCCCTCTTTTCTCTCTCTCTCTCTCAAAAGCTCTTACAATGTGATTGACATCTGTTTACATTGACAATAAATAAAAGGCATCTGCAGGGATGAAGATACACTGGTATGTTTTCAAACATTATGACTTTTCTCCTAGTATTTGATCTTCATAATGTGCACTTTCTGCTATGATCCAATTAATCTTAAACACGGTACCAGGCATGTAGACTGTTTGGTTTTAATTTACTAGGTTATAACTAGTGGTATTTTCTCCTTGGGTATTGCTGTGCACCCATAAATTATTTGGTAGCAATTATCTCTTAAAATGCATCCAAATGCTTTTCACTTGCCTCTTGAATTCCAAGTAAGCCTTCAGTTGAGATATTCCTAAGAACTTATTCTAATGTTCTTTTTGTTCCTTTTTCTAACAGACAGATATATGGATGATGTTTTGGCCTGCAGTGTATGTAATTTGAGGAGTGCTAGGAGCTACCCTGACCAAAAATAACTCCATCTGTGTACAATTCCATAATAACTCATTCCTTTGCAAATTAAAAAAAAATGAGTTTAAACTCTAAAACTCCCAGATAAGATTAAATTTATCATGTAAGCTGTTAAAATTAGAATTTAAATGAATCAAATTTGGGGGGGGTGGTACTTGAAAACCAAGTTAGTACCCTAAATCTTTAATGTGTGGGCCACAGATATTGCTTCTTTTATAAATGGGTGAATCTATAAAAGAGTCAATGGGCTGAAATAAAAAGAATAAACAGGAGTTTTATCAACAGAGTCTTGTCTTTGAATCCTCAATGCGTCACTTATCAACTGTGTTCCTGTAGATTCGTCACTTCTCTAATCATGAGGTTTCTTCTCTGTAACATGGATAATATTCCTACCTTGGAGGGTTATTGTGCAGGTGAAAAGTAATGATAATGACTCTGTTATAATTTTTTTTTAGCTTTTATTCTGGATTTTATTTTCACAAATATTAATGTCTGTAAGAAATGAAGTTACACACAGATGAAGTAATTTGACTCTAGTCTTCATAGACAGTAAGAGGTAAGGTAAGGAACAAATCCAAGCAATGTGGGTCAGAGTCCATATTAATAACTACTGTATATGTAGTAGACACTGAGTTAATAGCAGCTATGATAATTGAAATAAAGCACCATGCATATTTAAGTTATGTGCTCACAATTATTGTGGGCAGATTATTCAAGGTAACCTAACAGCCTGAAATACTGCAATGAATGTAACCTCTTTAATTATTGCACATTATGGTCAAATATACTAGAAAAACCTAGCATAGTATTCCCCTTCCTCTGCACCTACTATTAACAATAGAAAATGTTGACAGCTGAACCTCTGTTAGAATGAGTGATTGAAGTGAATATGTTCCAGTTTTTCTCTATGCATTGGGGCTCTGAATTAGTTCCTAAACTAAACTTGCTTTCCTTAATTATCTAAATCAATTGTTTGAATGGGGCCATATCTACACAGTAATGGCACAACTTCACACTTAATTTTAATTAGCTAAACATAAAGGATCTGGGATGGCAATCAAACAGATGGAAAATTTATAATATTGAATGCACACTGCCCCAAACATTGAAGGCCATCAAACAAAGAAGTCTGTTCTTTTATCCCCTCTACTCCTGAAAATAAAAATATTTCTCCATGAAATGCCCAGCAGACCTTGTTGATGTACTCTTATTTTAAATAGTGCATGAATAATGGGACTTAGGTAAGCTTGTTCTGGAATATACAACACCTGTTCACAAGCTTGGTGATAAGCCTATTGTTCTAAGAATTTCAGAGCTGTATGTTTTCAAATAGATAATGAGCCTTGGAATATTTCTGTAAATAGCATAATGAAAAAATGGAAAAAAAAAATAAAAATCATAAAAGGCATCATTGGATGATGCAGGAAAAGTCTACTATGTGACATCCGACGAAGACTTACCAGAGATGTTACTTATGTTGGTAAATCTACCAAGACTCAGATTCTGGCCCTCATATTTGCAACCTCAGTAATTTTATATTTTGACACCTAAGTTCGTCTTACAGGAAAAAAGTAAATTAATATCACATAAATAATATGATTATTTTTAACTTATGGTGAAAGATAATTGTTATAGAAATGTGAATACTCTAGTACAGGCATTGGCAAACTTTTCTGTAAAGAGTTAAATAGATAATAAACATTTTAGGCTTTGCAGTCTACATGATCTCTGGGTCATCTCTGGTAGTTGTAACTACCCAACTCTGCTTTTGTAGTACGAATGCACCCATACATAATACATGAACCAATGGGCAAAGCTATATTTCAATTAAACATTTATGGACACAGATTTGAATTTTATATAATTTTCATGTGTTACAAAATGTAATTATTGTTTTGATTCTTCTTTCCAACCACTTCAAAAATAATAATGATTCTTAGTTCATGGACCATACAAAAAAGACACAAGGATCAAGGAGTCCACACACAAATGTGGTGACCATAAAATTTACTGTTCAAATCTGAGTACTTTAAAATAAAGAGATGCTCTAAGATAATTAAAATTATACACAATAGTTTCTACTAAAATATTTTGAAAACAAAATTATTTCATTAACAAATGGAAAAGTAAAATAAATAGCAAATGACTAATATACAAATATCATCTTTATTTTGATTACCTGATAAGCAAAAGATAACTCAGACTAAATATTCTTAGTGCATGGTCCTGATGTTAAATCAGTTTCTTAGCCATGTATGTCTCAAATAACATATCTCACAGCTTCCTCATAGCATCACCACGCCGTTGGTAAGAGCAGAAACAGCAAGCCCTTCCCTCCTACCTGAAGGAGGAAACTTCCCCTACACCTTTGTCCAACAGTCCTTTGTTTAAGCATCAACCACTCATCTGTTGTCTTTGAAAGGTCAGGGTTAGTGACTTTGCATCTGGAAAGGGTTAGAAAAAGGAAAGATGGGTCATTGTTACCATCATCATTAGTATTTAACCTTATGCTACATTAAGGGCTCAGTTCACTGCATATAAGTCTCATACTTTTGTAGCTGAGGCCAGGAAAAATGTTGGAAATACAAAGTAGAGATACGCCAAACACATCCCAGCTTATTTTCATGCCATAATTAATTAAAAGTAACACTTCATCATAAAATTAAATATCTGAGACAAATGCCAAATCAGAAGGGACATTAGGACATCATTTGCCTGGGACAGGACAGATCTGTTCCATTTGTCCCAGCATGCCTTCTGATTTTTCAGTTTAAAACTTTCAATTTAAATGGAATCCTAAATATAAGGCCTACCATGACTACCGTATATAAAATTACAACATTGTCCCTGCCCCTCATACACACCTGGAATTCTTCATCTCCCTTGTTCCATTCTAGCTCTTTTTTCTCCTCCACTTCCTCCTCATTTTTTGTTTAATAGCAATGTCCTTTTTGTTATGTTTGGTTTGTTTAGCTTTCCCAAGCTGAATGTGAATTTTGGAAGATTAGAAACTTTTGTGTTTTGTCCGCTGAAGTATTCAAAGAACCTAAAATATGTCTGATATACAATAAGTCTTAATAAACATTTGCTTAACAATTTAATAATAATAATATATGTATAGGAAACAGCTTCATATCTTTGTCCCAAGCACATTTCAGAGTCACTTTTTAGTTCTTGCTGTTAACTCTTTGAGGTGGGAGCTATTTTCATCTCCAATTTACCAATTAGGAAACAAAGGTACAGAAAGGTTAAGTAACTTGTCAAATAGCTGTCAAGTGGCAGACCAGGATTCAAACACAGCAATGTGACTCCAAAGTTTGTGTTCTCACACTTTAAAAATATTTTTAAATTAAACATTAGTTGTCGAATATATGTTTAAAAATACAGTCATGTATCATTTAACTCTTGGGATACATTCTGAGAAATGTATCCTTAGGCAATGTCAAGGATGTATGAACATCAGAATGTACATACACAAACCTAACAGACTAGCCTACAACACATCTAGGCTATATGGTATATCCTATTGCTATAAACCTGCATAGCATGTTACTGTACTGAATACTGTAGGCAACTGTAACACAATGGTAAGCATTTCTGTATCTAAACATATAAATGTAGAGAAAGTAGAGTAGAAACACAGAATTATCTTATGGGGCTTCTGTTGTATGTGTGTTCCATGATTGACTGAAATATCATTATGAAGCACAAGACTTCAATAGAAGGGTTTAAGGAAAAACACGCAAAAAATCCCAGAAAGTAGAATAACAATTAAAGGACATAAAATGTGAGCAAAAATTAAGGTATAAAAGATACACCTAGAGTTCATTAGCCAACTAGTAACATTTCTGAAAAGAAAACATCAAGAAATCAGAAGGGAAAGCATAAGGAAAAATATCATGCAGTTGTAATTTTCAAGAGCAGAAAGGCCTGTATCTTCAGATAAAAATAGATCTTTGAATTTCCAACAAAATGAATGAAACGATCCATATACTTAAACATATTATTGAACTATTTCAGATCCCAAAGTATAAAATGAAAAGATGAGACAACTTTGGGAGGAGAGATATATATTCAAAGTCACAGTAACTAGACCAGTGCCAGATTTAGCACTGAGAGTTGCTCCATTATTTCAGTCATCCAAAGTTTGAGGAAAACATATGTTCCACTTGGAATTCTGCATCAAGTAAAATTTATGAACCCCAGTGCGAAGGCACAGTAAAGACACCTTTAAAGTTATAAGTCTTCAGTAAATTCTTTTATATAAATTTTTTAAATAATTTACTTGATGACACACTCTAGCAAAAGAAGACTTAGTTGAGACAGAAAGATGTGGGATTGGGTGTGAACAACAGTGGATCCAACCCAGGATAGAAATGAAGTCCCCAAGAATAAAATTTGAAATAGGGCTAAAAGAAACTCTTTTTGGAGAAGGAAAAAAAAAAAAGGATTAAAATACAGAGGTAAAAGGGAAGATTATAGGGGTACTTCTCTGGACTTGATATACTTGAGGAATCAGGAAGGAATAAAAGAATAATGAGATAAAGGCAGGCTATTCAAGAATAAAAAGGACAATTAGGATCTGGGAAGCAGAGTTATGATAGAAATCCATAGATAAAAGAAAATGTATTCATCAGTGATGAACATTTACATAGGAAGTTATGTGTTTTGATTTCAAAATTAGTTTTAGTTACACTTTTCAGCCTTGAAAGTGTAAAAGTAAAATATAAAGGACACAAGTATGAAAGTGGAAGGTGCCAGAAGACAGGGAAAACTTGGAGAGAAGCTGCTCATAGCCTAACTTTTTACAATGGAGAATCAATAAATAATATCTTTAGTTTTTAGAGGAAGAGATAAAAATGTACATTTTTTTAACTTTTATTGAAAAATATAATCATAAAAGATCTAAAAGAAAATGTTCTAACTATATTGAGGGTGAAGGATGTAGGAGCAGAGAATGTGCACTAAACTTCATCTGTATAGCAGTAAGTCAAGGGTTAATACCTAAAATTGCTAAATTATGCAGTAATGTTTTAAGAATACTGCTTAGTAATATGGTGATAATTGTCTGAAGAAAGAGTTAAGAGTAGAGTTTTCTGGGAATGGACATTAGAGACAATGACAGTAGGACAAGTAGTGTCCTACTTGACAGTTTTAAAAATAGCAGAAAAATAGTAAATGTTTTTAACAACAAACAAAAATGGTAGATAATGAAATCAAAACAAAATTAGTTGAGTCATGCATTTAACACTGTGTTTATGGCTGCTTTGCCACCTTCATGATTACCTTTGGGACTTCATGTCATGCCTGCTTAGATGTTTCACTGAGTTCCTCAAGCCCACTGGGGTTGCTGCAGCCCCAAATGCTTTCCAGATATTGCACCCTCAGCCTGGATGCTTTTCACCCAGCTATTTGCAGGGCTCATTCTCTCACACACTTCAGGTCTTGCACAAATTGTCCATTCTCAGCAAGCACTTCTCTCATTAGTTGAAACTTGCTCTTCTTCCAAATTATACATTCCTTTCCCTGCTTTATTTTTCTCCATAGTACTCACTATCATCTAGCATATTATACATTTTATGTGTATTTGGTTTATTGTCTGCCTACTACCATTAGAAGACAAGCTTCATGAAAGCAGAAAATATTGTCCATTGCATTCACTGCTGTATTTCTAACATCTAGAATGATGGGCAGCACATAATAAATGTACAATAAAGTTTTGTTGAATGAATGACTTCCAGATGCCCTTGCTTAGGGTGCAGGATTGCTAGCAGTCAATTGACAAAGATTTCTCACTGATGGCCCGGATTTAGAGGAGCTCTGGCAATGTTTGCCATTATTTTGCTTTCATGATTAGCCAAGTTCAAATTCTTTCTTTATTGCTGCCATTTCTTACAAAATATATAGCTTCTAAGCATTTAGATATTTTTTTAAATAATCCTAGCCATTGTGTAAAATAGATATTATAATGTACATTTTATAGAAAAAAAAAAAAACTCATACTAAGAGACTATAAGTAACTTAGTTAAAGACTATAATTAAAGACTATAGTTATCTTAGTTAATACTGGCTAGTAATACCAGAAATGATATATTCCATTAGACCATGGTTTAGCTTTTCAGTCCTAGGAGACATTTTTAAATTACTTACATTGAGTGAGTACCAAGTAAACGCCTTTTGTTCTGCAAATTATAGAAAACTCAATTCCAACTGGTTTAAAAAATAAAATACTATTTATTGTCCCATGTAAATACAAAGTACTGCATAGGGGTGGGCAAGGTCTAAATAAAAGTTTATTCCTGAGGCTTATGTCCTCAGGGCTGCAGCTATATTTCTCTGTAATTTCATTAGCTCTGACCTATTCTAGGTGTCTACTTTGTATCCAGCTGGCTTTTCTTATGGTCAAAAGATGGACATCCCCATATCCTCAGCTTTGTCTCTTTCTTCTTCGTAGATTCCTTTTTCTTATACTGATGCCCTAAATTTCAGGTCTTTCCTCTGAATCAGATGCTTGAGAACCCATATTCTAATTGACTAAAACAATCAAGACTTTCCTATCAAACTGGTGGTGGGGTCATTCAACCACATGACCCATTGGGGACATGTGGGATGCATATTGTACAGCCAGCCACGATGTTTAATATGGAATATAGCTTGCTCCCAAAGTTTTCTGTGTGTTATTTAAAAATACTCCCTGGATGCCTATGTATAATGATGACAGGATAGAAAATGAAAGAGAATTGTTTCATAAGCATTATTATATCGATTATTACTTTTTACACTGTCTTTACAGCCAATGGAAATGGAAAGAATAAGACACACAAAGATATTTTTAAAAGAAAAAAGTGAAGGAAGAAGAAAGGGAAGAGGAGTACTTAGCTTTTTTCTGGGGGTGGGAGAGAAGGTCAACAGGAAAGGAGAAACAATTCTACACGGAAGATAAAAATTCATGGCAAATCTTACTTTGGTTACAATTTTATCATGATGCCTACTTAAGTGTGATATTTCTCCTTTATTTGGTGATGAAACATGTTGTAAAATGTTTAACATAAGGGAAATAGAGCATTCCAGTTTTTTTCAAATGTAACAAAACTAAGAGTCTGCAGCTGCATTGTGTAGCAGTGACACTACAACCCCTGGTTACATCCACAATCTAAATGGTGTCTGTTGAGCATAACGTTTTCATTTATTTAGACAAATAATTAATGCCTCGGAAACAGACTGTTTTTTTGTGATGAATTTAGCAGGACTGAAGGTAATTGACAGTCCTAGAGATAGAATCCTTTCATTAGTTAACAGAACAGGTATCTTATATGTGTTATTCTGACTACAATATTGTCTCAAACAGAGAATGCAACAGTGAATTTAGCAATTTACATTAAATGACATAAAATACTTCCTTATTCTGGCTCTTTATAATCAAGGACTTTAAAATACACACAAACACACACACAGACACACACACAGACACACGCACTCATTCACAACCTGCCACGATAAGTGAGGAAACTATTGGGGGAGGGCGTGTAGATATGTGTGTGTATGTGTGTACAGTGTTTATTCATTTGGTAGTTACAGTGTTTGGTAATTTGAGTCATCATTTTAAGAGTATGGAAATTTTACTTCAAAATCCTGAATTCTGATTTTGCTTGAAAAACTTAAAATATCTGAGAGCAGTGGGTAGAATATAAAGATAACAAGCAGAAGCTAAGTTGCGGCTGTTTGTTTAGATGGGTACCTTCTTTCCCTTTTACCAGTTGCACTCTGCATGGATTAACATCAACCTCTTTTACAGGCTTTACTAATTGACTGCTCCCTGCACAGCCAATTTGACCTATGTCAAGGAGAAATAGCACTAGACACTTGATAAACTTGGCAAGACAGATTTTGTTCAGACTACTGCAGTGGGAAAGAAAGATTTCAGTATAAACTGAGCTCAACTCCAGCTATGACAAAGGTGACTGAAGTTTGTCAAAGGAGAATTGAGAGTGGACAAAAAGGACAAAGAGGAGCTACAGTGGAGTGAAAAAACTGTAACAAAAAGAGGCAAAGAAGGCTATGGAGAAACAAAAAGGGGTGCTATGGGAAAATGCACAATCAAAAATTACAAAAGTGAATGAGAGGAAAAGTACTGACAATGATTAGATCATGTGAGTTGGGACAAGTTTGGCAGCATTGCAATTTTTTAAGCAAAAACTCAACCGGGGGCTGTCGTCATGTTTAGTGGTATGGTCTAGTGCAGGCAGAAGCCATGCTAAAGTGGTTTAATCTCTTAACTCAGTGTCCGGGCAAATCCTTTTTGCAGTGTAGGAGTACACAGTTCACACCTACGATCCCCGCTTTAAAATTAAGATGCAAAGCAAGTGATCACCGTAGAGGCAAGGAGTGGAGGAGAGGTGAAGGATGGGCAGGGACCCATGGCCCAGGCTACAAATATTCTGGATGAGATTGCTTTTCAAACTGAATGTCCACATTGGCTGAAGAGGTGGTGGGGTTGCCATGAGGAGCTTGAGACCACAAGATAAACAAAGCCCATTTCCCTAAAGTAGTAATTTTCCTGAATAAGCAAGTCATCTTGAGCACATTTTAAATACTTGCTATGCTCCATGGTAGCACAGGATTTATCCATCTTGCTCACCGTCATTACTCCAGAGTCTACCCTATTGTCGAGCTCTCATACTCATTATTTCTCCTCCTCGTCCTCCTCTGCCTTCTCATTTTTCTTTTTCTCCTTTTATATTCTTTAACTCTGAAAGCAATTTAGATGACAAGATATTCAAGAAATTAAAAGTAAAGAGTAAAGATTTCAGTCTATATTTCTGGATTATTAAGATTATAAATGCTTTCAAGTCCCTATTATCAGTAAAAGAGAGAGAGAGAGAGAGAGAGAGAGAGAGAGAGAGACAGAGAGACAGAGAGAGAGAGACAGAGAGAGAGAGAGAATGATGAGGTGTCCTGGAGTCAAAATAGTTCAAAAGATTATAATTTCTCTTTAAATTACCCATTTTGAGATTCCCTATTTTGACTTAATCGTTTGGTTTATTTCTCTTTTTCTTGACAAAAGTATTTATGATCTAATTTTAATGTAGAGAAATTCAGTAATTAAAAAGAACAGTACAGAATGGTAACACACAAAAGTCAAGACGTCAAATAGTCATTCAGAAACATTTAAAAAAATTGAGTTTAGTTTAAATCACTTTCTAAGATGTTTAGTATAGGCTTTATAATTTATTCGGATTTTTCTAGTCTCCCAAATTTAGCTTGACAACATGCCAAAAGGGATATAATTTTTCCCCATAACTTTCTGCTTCCATTTGGAATGCAAATTATTGCAGAGCAACATTTTGCATGGTATTGTAACTCTTTCACTTCTGCCTGCCTAACTGCAGAAAGAAAATAGGAATCTGTGTCACTAATATTTGTGTTTGGGAGGACCAGTACAAAACAATAGAGCCACAGAAATGGCTGTTTGAGGTTCCATTTCCTGAATTTGCTCACTGATCCTAGAATTGTATTACTCATTTTTTCTTCTTGTTGGAGGGGATGACTAACTGACAGGCCTGCATCAGATGAGTGTCTCATAACTTAGAAGCTGTCATTTCTTTTTTCTAAGTAACACCTTTTGTTAGGGATGATAAAGCAAATCTCTCTGGGATTTTTTTAAAATTCAAAACTCAGGGAGTGAAGAGCTCCTATACTTAGAGCTATTGTTACCAAGATTATTTTTTTTAAAATTAAATGGTAGCCTTTGCATGATAGAGTGTTCATTTCCTTGGAATGATTGTTGAGAGGTCTATATCACAATCTGTCACTGTGCAGTAACCTCAACTTGTTCTTTATTAAAAATCAGAAAGAGATTTTTCTTTCCTGCCTGTTGAATTGCTTTAAGAGAGCTCTGCACATTTTTTTTTTTTAGCTCTTTCTGGTAGGGAAAACTTTTTACTCTTCAGCTACCCAGGGCTTGGAGATCCTAAGAAAAAAAGACACTCATTGGTTTAGGAGCAGCATTTTAAGACTATGGCTTTTGATGAAATAGGTAAAAAAGATCATGATACTTGAAGGAGAAATTTTCTTTTACATTAATTATATGAAAAAGGAATCCATGGCAAATTTTTATTAATGAGAAACCTTGACTGAGCACTAAATGTGTTTCAAAAGTATTCTGCTAAAGTTTGAGAACATATAAATACATAGATCTAATCTCCTACCCTGAAAGAATTACAGGTTGGGTTAAGAAGTAGAAGAGAAAAATATATAAACACCGATTTAAAAAACATGCATGCCATAAAAAAGTATATAGCTAAAGACTAATGGGAATGCAGATGAGAGAGGGTTGAATTTTTCCTATGGCTTACTTATGCTGAGAAAATCTGAGAAGAACAGAATATAAACGGGTTGGGTCTTGAAGGGTATGTAGGAGTTCACTAGACTGACAAAGGACAAAGGATAAATGGGGAAAGGGAAGGTGATAGTGTTTTCTGTAACTTGCCAAGTAGTTGTCATTGTGGGATGACGTAAGGCACAGGTGAGCATAGCATAGCATCATTGTGAAGAAGCCAAGTGGCTACCATATAACTGTGTAAAGAAAGAAGTGGGAAGAAATAAGGTTGAAAAGGGCACTTTTCCAAAGGTGTAGGTCCTGAAGGGCCAGGTAGAGCATAAGCTGATTCTTGAAAAATGTATAGCATAAGGAAAAGGCAAAAGGTCTTTGCACACAATATAAGGGAAAGATTTCTGGAGAAAAAAATAATTACCCCACAGGAGAGATTTGAACAGAGGCCTTACTTAGGATAATAAAGAAAGAAAAGGATAGGGTGTCTCAAATACTATGATTACGGATATGAGCTATATCACACAGGGAGCAATGGAGGGGTCAATTTTAGGCATAAAGCAGGGGAGGACATATGCAAAGTCCTGTTGTAGAAAGATTAATTAGGCACTGTGTGATGGCTTGGAGGAATACGTAGGAGTAGGCCAGTTGCTGGGAACAAGTTATTCATTCAAATCTGAATTGATAATGGCTGTAGTGAGGGTGATGTCACGGAAAGTAAGATCACACAATGGACATAACGAATGCCTTTATATGCATGATATAACTTCTTGTTCCCCAGCTCCTCCACTAATCCAAGTTGTTCCCTCCAGTTCTGAGAGTGGCAGGCCCGGATGAATCTCAGACATGGTGGGCAATTATTTTACACACGAGCACAACCTTATTTGCAGTTACTTTTTTGAGCTCAGATTTCCAAAAAACATTGCGTTTTTGGTGAATGAAATACAATAAATCAGACCAGGAGGAGCAGCTTGCCCAAGGCCAAGGCCGCAATGGTTGGGAAGGAAATAATGGGAAAGTTCATTTCACATTCACTTCGTTGGGCAGTGAGAACCCTTCCTCCTTTTCATCCCCTCTGTGCTTGGACAGACCATCAAGTCAGGAGAGAGCAAGCAGATCACTGTAGTTGTGAGGGCTGTGCTTTTCTAGTGGCACCATAAAACACAGGCTCTCCCTTCATAATACCCTGTCCCCCAAAAATAGACTCCTTCAGCATGGCCTCAGCATTCTCTGCTCCACTCAGATGCAGTCCTAAGGAAGGGGAAAAGCATGGCTGATATTCTGAACACCAAGGGGGGGAAATGTTGCTGAATAATTCACTGATGATAATGCAAACAGGCTCCAACTGGCAAATAATTCCCTTTCATGATAATTATTTATCTGAAAATTAAAAAGTCTAACTCAAATCAAAATAGCAGTATTAGTTTATAGAACTTAGAGTGTGAATTAGAGGGAAACATTTAAAATGTATACCAAGAGAGCATTATGGGACTGGAACTAAAATAGTGTTATTTTAACTTTTTTTTTTTTTTTTTAATCTGTGTGTAACTGCCATTTACATTCAGTTCACCCTGGAAATTAGATTACAATGATATATAGATGCTATTAAGGTGTAGATAGTAGGGCTATATTCTGATACCCAAGAGCTGCTAATTGAATTGTTTCTATGATAATGGATAAATGTTGAATAGCTCTGTGCTGAAAGAAAATAATATATTTCCTGTGATCCATTTTATGCTCAGCCCATAGGCAAAGCCAACTAAAGCCTTCAGCATTTATTCAGCCTCTGCAATTCCCCATCCTAAAGGTAACATTTCAAGCACTTTTCTAAATGATGATAAATACATGAAGCCAAGATATCCAAAAGATGGAATTATTTTATCAAAGTTAATTTCTCTACAGAATCACCACCTTAAAGTTTTCTGTCAAAGGTGAGTGGCCAAGCCAGAATTGAATTATGTTACCTAGGCAAGAAAAGGGAAAGAGAAGATAATGTGTGAAAGATTTGATGCTATCTCTAATAGTTTTTTTTCTTTTTCTTTCTGACACATTTGGTTTAGCTGTTTTCCAGAAATCAATTTGAGAGGAATACATGTGAGAGAGAGAAAGCTCAGACACATATGCTGCATGCATAACATACCCTAAAATCATTTAAGACTTTTTAATTTGGATAACTACAGTTTCAATAAAGTCTAGTTGCCCTCAATTTACCATAGGCATGAGAAAAATAAGTAAATATGTATTATAAAAGGTAATGCAAATTTATGTGATATATGTATATCAATGAAATACATTCACATGGCTTGAAGGTTTCATTTGAGCACCCGTATGAAAATTCAATAGCTTTCCTGAAACCTTTCCCAACCCTTTCTGCATGCAAAATTGGCTCTGGAATACTCATGCAAAGCAGGCTCCCAAGTGATATTCTTGGCACTTACACATTTAGTACCTAATGGATTCCAAAAGTGAGACAGCACATGAAAATGAAAAAGTATGGTAAAATAGGTTCAAATAATGGCAACATAAATGAAAATCACAAACGTTGAGCATTATGTTAAGGCTGAGGGAAGTACTTATCTATTTTATAGGAAAAATTAAACATGATTTATCTTGAATAATTAAAATCATTCTCATTTCTTCTTCCCCTTAGATTTCTTATCATCAGACTATACCAACAAATTATCTTCTCTTTTTGGTGTTATCTGTAGACGCTTGTGTCACTTGTCTTCATTTATGTGCATAGTAAGCTTTGAATAACATTGCAGTGGCTTCTTCTGTGTGCTTCCACCAATTAATTACATAGGTAGGTAATTACCTACCTACATAGGTAGGTAATTGGTGGAAAAGACCATTACCCCTTTCTCCTTATTTCTTTACTCAAGTGTTACTTTTGCAGTTTTTGACCAAAAACTTGTCACTCCCATCACCCTGGCCAAAACACAATGGCCTATGGTGCTTTTCCACTATCATTATCTATTAATATATTTTTCACTCATAATTTTTTATTCTCTAATTCCTCCCATCTCAAATAAAAATTCTATAAGGGATGGTATTTAAAAGTGTTTCACAGAGTAGGCATGAAATAAATACTTGATACATGTACTATTTCTCCTCAAAAAAAAAAAAAAATTGACCCTAGGAAATTATTGTTATCTATGTTAACAACTGCAAAAGAATGTCAATTCTAGCTGCTAATGAATCTGGAAATTAGACAAGCAAAATAATAAAAGACAAAAGAGAAGGATAAGAAGAATTTTCTTACTTTCTGAAGTCTCTCATTTTAAAGAAAATAAAAAAAAGACAAAGTGCATATTGCACTACAATTTACAATTTAAAGGATGCTATTGACTTCTATATCATCAGTCAATTATCCTTATTCTGATAGACACTATTTTGATAGAGATATTTCAAGGCGCACACATAAGAAACTGATAGAAAGGAAGGAATAGATATTATTTTCAGCATCATTTTTATTTGACTCTTCGACTTTGAAAGAGACAGGAAGATTTGGGAAGGAACATTGTGGATGTTGTCCTCATTATGAGTCACATCTGTAGGTAATGATTTTAATATATTAATACTAGGCCTGGTAAAATTATTACACCATTTTAAAATTGTCAGTGTCCAAGGAATGCTAGTATTAAGATAAGGTATAGGCATATTTTCCTCTCTCTTGCAAAAGAAAACACACACTCACACATATGTACACTTAAATAAATCCTTGGATGTGCAGTCAGGATGGTGAAATATATGAGTAGAAACTGAAGGACAGGAGATGAATCGAAAGATCTGTAATTGTTCTTAAACATTTTCATGATTATCAGTGTGATAAGAATGACGTTCAATTTCTGTTTTTTTTTTTTTGTTTTTTTTTTTTTTTTAATCATTCAATAAATGTATGTATTTATTTTGTCCACTGCCAGGCTATGTAGTAAATGGCATGGGTGCGAACTGTGCACAAGGCAAATAAAGCCTCTGCCCTTCTGGAAACTACATTGTCAAGGGAAGCAGTAGGATCAAGTGGATTGAATTAGGACTGCTGTATAAAATTGTGGGGAAGAATAAAATAGCTTGTTAAATTAATTTAAGCCTAAAACCACCTCCTTGCATATTGTAAATTCAGCCTAAAGGTTTCTCTGTACAGAGTGAACTGTAACCTAACTGGATGTGTAAGCAGGCTGTAACCTAGTCTTGTGCCAATCACCGAGCTTCAGCCAATCAAAAGTAGCCAACTGTTCAAATCACATTCAATAAGGCAAAGCTGAGTGTAACCAATCTGTCTGTTTCTATACCTCACTTCTCTTTTCTGTAGCTCACTTTCCTTTTCCTGTCCATAGGTGTTTTTTCTACCAGTGGCAGCTCTGGAGTCTCTCTCTCAACCTATTCCTGGTTCGAGGGCTGCCTGATTCGTAAATCATTCTTTGCTCAATTGAACTCTGTTAAATTCAATGTGTCTAAGATTTTTCTTTTAATTAGCTTAATATAGAAATGTGGGATTCAGAAATGAAATATGTTTCTTGAACAGACTTTCTTATTGCAAAAAAAAATTTTGAGTATAAGCTCACCATTGGCTTTAAAGTGATTCTCTAGAAAAGTTAAGGAAGAATATATTACACAATTGGCCCCTAAGCTACTTTTCAACTCACAAATTCTATGATTCAGTATTCAGCGGGCCAAATAGCCATGATAGTAATGTTCAGTTTATTAAGTATGTTATATAGAAGTGGGAGAAATTTACAATCAAATTAATTGCGTAACTAGTACTTGGAAATTCTGTGGCATAGTTTCTCTCTCATTGTTACAACAGAATGTATAATACATAAATTTTAAAGTTTTCTTTTTGCTTGGTTTTGCATCAGTTTAATCAGCAGCATGCATCTCTTCCTCACAGTTTTTTAATGCAATTATAAATGCCCTCCACCTTGTGATTGCCAAAACAAATAAAAAATAAATAAGGATGAAAGTTTTCCATTGGCTTCTTGAAAATAATAGAATTGAGTGGTTTGTGAAACTCATCCAGGGATATGATTTTGGAGTTTTCCTTTACTGTTTTTCATAGTGCAGAATTTTTATAGAATCCTATTTGATATAATCTCTGATATGCATTGTATTTGCAAATTCATTTAATTGAGGCCTCTGATGAATGGCATCCAGCTTTATTTGTGACAATTGCCAGAAGGATAGTCTGCATGATGCATTTTGATAACTCTTAATAGGTGATAAATGTGGCATTGAGTTGAGTTTACATAGCACACCTGGTGCAGCAAACCCACACAGCTGTTAACAGGTGTGAACACTTGTTTACCAGCATTATTGGCATTTGCTCATTTGAGTCAGCTTCCCAAGATTACTACTGTTGCTAAATGAGTCAAACTTATCTTAATAGCAGCATTGCCAGTGTCTGTGTTTTCCAGCACTGCTTAATTTAGAAGAAATCAGCATGATTGAACAGTGACTTTTTTGCATTTCATCTGGGTTTGACCTTCCCAGATTGGAAACTTGGTTTCTTGGGCCCCTATGTGTTGACTCTAGAGTTTCTGCCAAAGGAAAGAGTTTGGCATCCCAGAAACACATTTACAATGATCAAACCTTGCTATAGGAAAATATTCATACATTGGAAAACTGCCTGAATTTACCTAGGAAGAAAGTTCAGAGATTGAAAACAAAGGGGACTTTCTTTCCCTGGGACTTTTAAATATGTTATATGCTAGATTCATCTGCCAAGGTTAAAAATCCATGTGTCTCCTTTGCAAAACTCTACCTCTACACCCTGGAGAATCAGAGTTTAGCATTCGTTATAAGAGTTAAACTTTATCTAAGCTTTTATGGGTAAAATATACTCCAAGTGCTTTTGATACTTATTCTTGTAGCTGTACTCTAAATGTTGTAGGCATTGAGACAATTTGACAGGATTTACATTGTGTTTGACAAATTAGACAACCAGTACACAATTCTCTTTCCTCGCTGAGGAGGGTTTCCTAGACTTGAATGTGAATTGCACTTGGTTAGTATTTCAATGTACAAAAATGGAATGCTGAAGCTAACCCAATTCATCCTTAGTTAGGAGGAGGGTACACAAGAGGTTCGAATGGAATTAGGTTTGTGAAGTTGCGAGGGATAAAGAGTAGTGGTGCATCTTTTCCAGTAAGGTATAATTGAGGAGCAAAGTAAGAACATGTGGCTGAGAACAAGCATGCAGCATGTGATAATCTTCCCTACACTACATTTAATCATGTGGGTTTCACTAAAAGCAAAAGAACCCTGTCCCCACTAAGCAAAAACAAAATTATGAAATAATTATATACATATTATTAATGGTAATTGTAATGAATAATGAAATCAGACAAAGATTTGGCAAACCAAAGATGAATTCTATTGCGGAATTCGCAGAAGTGTTGAATAGATGAGGTGGGAACAGGGTTTCTTAACCAAATGTAATCTTATTATCTTTGGGCCAAGTTCCTCTTAGCAATGTTTGCTAATCCTTTATGCAGTGTTATTTTCCAGTGTTATTACTACCACCAGTGATGATTAAGAAGATCAAATGTTAGAACTGATTTTTAAAAGAACAGTCGTTTGCTTTTGTTCTCAAGCCAAATTTAGCATCCTTTCATGTTCCTTATAATTAGTATATTGGCTCAGATTATAGCTTCACAGCCCCTGAATGTGTCAAATTCTGGTGTCACTGTGAAAAAGACAGGCAGGCTTCAACTTAAGCAAACTAAGTTTGGCAATGGCAGGGTTCTAGAAAAGGAGCAACATTGGAAGTTAATTATTTTAATTGTAAAATTCCTTATCAAAGTCACTTCTTTGTTTTATGGTTAATGTTGGAGTATAAAAAAGAAACTCACCTAGAGAATCATCTGCAGAGTACCCCTTTTCCTCCCTGAAATGACTACAGACTCAGAAAGTAGAGAAAGTAGAGTAATTACTGAACCCCCAGGTTGACTTTTTCAAGTACTAATTAATCCCACTGTTAGGAGGTAACAGGAAAAAGATCTCAGGGATGTAGGTTGAGATTCTGTTGAGTTGAGCACTTGAAAATCAAAAAGGCTTATAGAAATATAGAATTTTTAACTCACAGAGCACATGTATATTGCATAACACACATTATGATGTGGGTAAAACCATGCCCCAGACAAACACAGCATTTGTTGTGTTAGTTGGCCAATATACATCTTCCTGAAACTCACTGAAATGTCTCCTCCTTTCATATTAAAGGGAGAATAATGGTAAAATTTCATTGTATTTGTCTAGTTTAGCCTAGACCTGGGGGGCCAAAAATATTGGGTGCACCTGAGTACATAAGACAATTGCCTTTGATGTTGAAGAAAAGAAAATATATAGGTTTCCTCTCTGTTTATAAGAGTAAGGTTGTTCATGTTAGAGCAAAACACAAAATTATACAAGGTTTTATCTACCAAGAGACTGGGAAGGGAGTGTCCCTGCGACATTCACCTTTTCATAAGAGTTCTCTGGGTTTAATTTCTATTGCCATCATCACCCTTGCCTTTTCTTCTGCTTCGATATCAGCCCAATTATCCTTTACTAGGATATCCTTAGTATTCCTTTCAAATCATCTGATAAAGATCAGATTTTCATCAAAACCCTCATCTTGTTGTGACTTGATGAGGTTTCCAAAGTTTCATTTTTATCATACTTCTTGCTTCCTGAGAACAGGCCATAGATTGTTCTAGTCTGAGCCTAAATCAGTGCAAGCAGTTCCATTCTAATTTCAGTGTGCATTTGCTCCCTCTAGTTCTAGATCAGTTTTCCAGCTCAGGAACAGCAGGTCTCATCTACAGTGCATTGGTAATTGAGAACATGAATAAACATTCTCTTGAGTGGAGAGTGCTGACCCTTAAAAAAGAGGTCAGCAATCTTCACTAAAGAGCCCCTTTATTGGAGCACTACTTCAGCCATAAATAATAATAAATGAATCAAGCAAATGTACCAAAATAGTATCATGCATGCTAACATTCGATTTCAACTCACTTTGAAAAGAACAACAAACCAAACTCTGTGGGGAGACAAACATGAGGAAAGACATATAGAACTCATCTATAAGAACTTGACTGATTACACAATTCAGGACTTCATTAAGTAAACACAATCCTAGCTGACATCAAATTAGATAATTCTTAGTGGAGAATCTAGGAGGATTTTCCTGGCATGAACAAATAATTTTGAAAATAAATATTCTTTTATCTATAAATACCACTGTTAATTATTAAGTGTTTACTACATGTAAGACAAAATTCTAATCATTTATGTACATTGCCTAATTTAATTTTCAAAATAACTTTATGAGATAGATCCTATTGTTATTCCAATTTTACAGATCAAAAACTGAACTATAGAATGGTTGGGTAATATGTCCAGGTTTACCAAGTTGTTAAGAGCACATATTTTTTAACCACTATGCTATAAAAAAAATTAGATTTTTAGAATATTAGGATAGGAGATATTTCAGATATTATTTCTTCAAATTACACAAACTTCTACAAATTACACAAAAGCAAGGCTGACATGTTAATGACTTGTCTACAATCTTATAAATAGCTATGCTTCCTGGCTGCTAGCCCAAAGTACAGGGAACTTAGCAACATGCTTTCACTACTTTACCTAACCACATGGCTCAGTGTTGTCATATTCTGTAGTTTTGGTTATTCTTTATCAAGGCACACACCCTTTGTGCTCCGAAAGTAGTTTCTGATGGTATTTTCTGTGGCATATTTTTACACTTGATCTTAGCCAAAAGGCCGAGAAGCGATTCTGTGGCATATTTTTAGAAAAGACAATTCTATGACTAACAATTTTTTTCCACTTTGAACAGATCTACCTCACTATATGAGTGAGTCATATTTTGCAGAGTCCAATATTGCTTAAAACTCTGACTTCTGTTTGTCTTGGAATCTTTACTAAGGAAAAATAAGACCTTATCTGACATCTATATATCAGTCTGGCTTGTGTCCCCATTTCACCCCTACCAGTCCACAGCATTTGAACCTCTCTCCCCACATTTTTTTTTTTTTTTGGTTTCAGACAGGTGTGACTTAAAATGGTTTATAATAAGATAGGGTAAAGTAAATATTATTAACTAAAGAATAAAATGGTCTAGAATATCATATTACCTCTCTCCCCCTCAGGGTTAAACATTTGATATTTGTCCTCTTAGATTAAAAGGAGGAAAAAAAAAAAACTTGAGAAAATATTATCAAAAAGCTAACATTGGCAATGTTTTACTATATTCTTATTTTTTCTTTTATTCTTCTCATAAGATATCTCAGAGCCTTCAAATAATTTTTTATGTGTGATATCATCTACTAATAATCATAGGAATTATACATCCATCTGAACGTAATACATACTTACTCAGAGGCAATGAGATAAGACATTTACTCATTAAGTAACTAACACCCATTTTATTTTCTTTCTGATAGGACACTATATTAGTCAGAAAAAGTTTAGTTTCGCTGAGGTAACGAATTAACCGCCAAACCTCATTATATTCTTACCACAAATCGAAAGCACATTTTGGGAGTGGAGGGTGGCTCTGTTCTACATAAACACTCAGGGACTCAGGGTGATGGAGGAGCTTCCATTTTAGGATGTTGCCAACATGTGGCTTCCGGAGGAAGAAAGATTGAGGAAAACTTAAACCCACTATAAATTCCACATACTGAAAATAGCATATGATATTTCTGCTTACAGCCTGTTGGCCAGAAAGACTCACATGGTCTCAAGCTAACATGGCATGTACAAGAACGATTGAAAAATAGAGGGAAGCACATGTCATATTTGGTGTACAATAGAGTCATTTCCCAATGACGACTGAGTAATGGCTAAAAGTATGTGCTTTGGAGTCTACAAATTTAGTTAGGTTTTGTCAGAGCTCTGCTGTTTATTTATTTGGCTAAATTTCATAGCCATTCTCTGTCATTTGTTTTTGTGATTTTTAATGCAATGATGCACACAAAGTGTTTAGTACAGGATCTGTTACATAATAAGAACTCAATAATATTAACTAAAAAATGTATCTTACAATTGCCCACTACAAAATTAAAGACTGGGGGAGAAAACAACACCACCTTCATGGAAATCTTGGTTTCTCAGAGCAGAAAAATGTTTCTATAGATTTAAAACATGTATTTTAATGCTCATTTGTTGCAATCAATTCTGAAGATATATTAGCAGAAGAATATGAAACAATGCTAATTTGTTTCAAAGGTAGAAGTCAACAAAACAAAACAAAACAAAACTGCTTAAACCGGTTAGAGAGCAACAGGCTCTGAAACAAGGATTCTCAGTCCCAGGAAAAAATAAGTAAATTTCATAATATTGAAGTTATCAAAGAGTCCCCTTTTCTGTGACTGGAATAATATTTTTTGGAGAATGTCAGAGTTAGGTGGCATTCATCGATATATTTGGAAAAAAAAGAGCTATTTCATTTGCAAAAGTGTCAAATATGCTTGTCTCACATGCTAATACATTGCATAGTTATTAATAGTAAAAATTAGAGCTGTTAGAGATCTGCTTATAATGACAGGGTCTTTTTTGTATGTTTCTCATTGAAATTCAAGTCTGGATTATTGACTCTGAGCTAAACTACCCAATCCTAAAAAAAACAAAAACAGCAAGATAATAATAATAATGAGTAAAAAAGTAGCAAAAGAACAAGAGCACTGAAACAGTAATGTTTTCTAAAGCTGTAGATTGGGATATACAAACTTTATAATTAAGATTTAGAAAAAAGCTGGGTCAAATTTTAGTCAAATTGACCTTTTGAGTGTCTCATTATTCAAAACCTACTTAAAGTAATTTTTTTATTCTAAGCACAATGTCACATAAAATACACCATGTTTATCAATTCTCATTAACGCAGCTATAATAATGTCATAGCAGTAGCTTCACATTTGTTTGTTTCTGTTCATTCAGTTGGTTTTGGTATTGTTTATTTCTTTGCTCTTTCAAGATGTTTATGAGGAAAGAATTACCTACCTATTTCATGGTGTGCACTTTTCTGTTTACTAGTCCACTGCTTTAGGAAATATGAGATGCATACAGAAAACGAAGTTAGTTGAAATTTAAAACGTGTAAGTCGTGGTAGATAAGCAGCTCAGAGATGGAATTGATGCCATTACAGTCATTGCCAGATATGGAGAAAGAAAAAAAAGAGAGAATCAGATCAGGGCAGTTGAAATCTCCTGCTCTCCATTATCCTTTAACATTTATATATTCAGTTAGATATGACTGAAACAGTAATTGCAGAACTTTCTCAATCTGTCCATCACTTTACTAAACAGTAGCCACAAGGATAAAAATGACACATCTACAGATCACAATAATTTAAAGGAAAATGTGTTGCAATACATTGTGGATAAAATATGAAAATTATCAAGACAGCAGAAGTAATTAAATTTTATCAAATCAAAATAAAATTTCCTTCTTCTATTGAACCCCTTTTTTGAGGGAGACACAAATATACTGCATTCATTGTTATAAAATCATGCCTTGTAACACAGTCAAGCTTGATGGATGAGGAGACTAGGAACCCTGAAGATTTACAGTAGGAAAAAAAAATGAACAAATAAATTAAGGCAAAAAAGATGCTAGTTTCAGGATGTATACCACATTTTCCTCTACATTATTTCAATTGTTTGGTAAGTTATAGATAATATTAATTAAATGTAGCAGCGAACAGTATACAGGTAAACAAAGTTAGATCAGAAGTGACAATTATTAATTGGAGGTGGAATTGTGATAACATTTACAACTTTAATGAAAATAAGTTGTGCAAATTTGGTATATGTAGGTATAGGTTTTATATATATATATATGACGTAAATATATGTGTGTGTACGTAATTTATGTTTTCACTATAACCTGAAACCTAGTATAATGTTTGGAAATTAAGAACGACTCAATAAATATTTGTTGAATCAATGATTAATAAAATAATAAATTTAGTCATTAGTGTACACTGATTCTCAATGCAAATGTCTGTGCAATTTTAGTACCAACCTAGTGCAATTCAAATTATTAATTTTCTCTAAACTAGATAGCTTTGTCAGTGAATTATTGGGCTTGGCTGGATTAAAACAAAGATTTGAAATTGTATCTGACCACATTTACATACTAAATATTTTTAAAAAGTCATAGCCCTACCTTGTCTGTTGCAATGATTCCCTTTGCTTTAAGTTATAAATAGAAATGATGCATTTGCACACACTAACTGCATATATATGTGTGTATGTGTGCATGTGTGCTTATGCATACATGAATGAATGTGTGGTTTTCCTGAATGGACATCTTTTGACTTGGCAAAGCTTATTTTTGCTGCTGGGCAATTCTATCTGCACTGTAATCAGGAGATTAATTTGGCTTTTAATATCATGAATATGATTGCGAAATGAGCTTTGGGTTTTAAATCAGTATTCATATTTGCAAGCCAATGAAATGATCTGTGACTTTGAGACAGTATTGTTATTTCTCAGACCCTTATTTTTCTCACTAAAAATAAGGAGGTAGTCTGTATTCACTTTCAGTTCTGTCCACAGCTATTTTGAAATGTATGTTACTTTGAGGATATTTTCGGAGCCATGACCTCCCAAGCCTCTCCTTTTATCCACCTTTCCCCGAAAAGTATATATTCTAGGAAACTCTTCCCAATTTAAGAACAAAGAAACATACATTTAGGGGAAATAAACAACTAATCAGACCTCAGAATCTGATCATGTAAATTAAATGTCAAGTTAAATCAAGAAAGGGTCAAGAGAAGGTTCTACATAGAAAAGACACCTCAATGTCTTTTTTACACATAATTTCATTTCCTTTCCTTCAGATACCATGAATTTGGAGCCATAGTCTTGGATAGTTCATCTGTATTTGCACTGTGGCCTCCCATGTAAATGCTGGTTACTCTTCTCTAAGCTCAATATTCAGCCCCTTAGCCAGGAGTAAACACTAAACATCACAGCCATTGGAAGTCCAGTGTATCAGGGAACTCCTTGTCATGATGCACAGAAATCCTTAGCGCTAGCCTTTCCCTAGTTTCCTGAACATAATAACCTGCTTAATACCTCCTACCTGTAATGGTTCCCCATGTTGATGACTAGATCTTTAGTATTAATATATTAATATTCTCTATTTTCTACTACACACCTCTTTCTCCTTTTCCTTCTCCAGTCTCTATCATAACATGCTGAGTTACCATTTCTTGTTGAAACTACATTCCATCTCTATCCTGCTCTCTTTATTTACTCTAGTATGCCCACTTCATCCTGCTGATATTTTATTCTATTTTCTCTTCTCTTTCCACTGATCTATTTCAAATTCCAAACTACCTCCTGCTTGAGGTCACCCTGAGTTAAGTCCGTTCTTTCTGATTCTGTTCTGTATATAAACATATTCTTTTTGATGAAGTTTATGAGATTATATTATAAAGAAAAGAAAATGCCTAGTGTGCAATTAATAAAAATGGAATTAACTTCACCTTTTTTAACATGTTAAAATAGACGTAGTCCTGGATAATATTTTTATAAAGCTATGTTAATGAATATAAATTGGATATTTATTTTTACTGTTTACAGTGGTAATTTTATATATATATCTATACATACATACACACACACACACACCCCCACACACACACACACACACACACATATATATATATATATATAATTCCTTGAGGGCAAAGACCATATATTATTTTCTTTATATCGTATCAGAAAATTCATATATATTTTTAAAAAAACATATCCTGGATGGTTAAATCCATATTCTTTGATTAGTCAAGTCATGATGACTTTATAAGCTTATAAATTCTGATAAACAATGGATCTTAATTAATTCCATTATTGAGCTCTCACTTAAGCTTTCTTTTTCTAAGCATTTGTAGACAATTAACTAGTTTATCAGTTTCTTATTCCTTTTTACTTCTACATTTCCCACCTAAATTCGCCATGCAAATAAATTATAGCAATTGGGATATTGATGAAAATGATTTATACAACTTTAAACCCTGCCCCCCAAAACAATCCTCCATATACTCTCTCTCTTCTTGTTTTTATCAGCAAGATTCAGAGTATATAATGTGGGGTTTGAAGACCCAAGGGATAGCAGAACCACTAGATGGAAGGAAATTGGGTCCCTAAAATACTATGTGGCGCAGATCTGCATCATTCCCCAGTATACATTGGTCTATCATGTGAATGAGAAGTAAATCTTTACTGTGGTAATACACTGAGATGTCTAGATGATAAATAAGAGCAGTTGACCAACTCTGAACACAGAATGTTACTATCTTAAATCACTTAACGGTCATAGCAAGACTATGAGGAAGGATAAGATTTTGGGTAAGCTGAGGATTTCCTAAAAGAACTTCCATATGCTAATGTTACATAGAAGTAAATGAAGCACTCACATTGTAGAGAGACTGATGTCCCCTTCAATATTTCTAGATCATGACATATATGGCATAGGATCTGACTCACAGAAGGTACACACACAAAAAAAATAAGTTGAAAGTACATAAAGTAGCCCTGTAGTACGAGGTTTGGTATAAGACAAAGCTCAGTTTAAATTTTGACTGCTACATCCAATGACTTCTTGAAAAGTACTTAATCTATCTCTCTGAGACTTATTTTCCTCATTTGTAAAAACATAACAATGTTGACCTATAAAGACTGTTGTATTAAAAATATATTTGTAAATATGTAAATATATAATGTATATGAAAAAATGCCTAACAATATCTGTCACATGGAAATACCTAACAAATGATCATAGCTTAATTATATGTATTAATAGTTATAGGTATTAAACTAATTTAGGTTGAAAATATGAGCTGGTCACTCATAGTGAACTGGAGGTCATTCCATGCATTCTTTTTGACAGATTCACTCTTATGGGCTGAATTGTGTCTCCCACCAAATTTATGTGTTGAAGTCCTAAGAGCCAATACGTCAGAATGTGATCTTATTTGGAGACAGGATCTTTACAAAAGTAATCAAATTAACAGGAGTTCTTTAGGGTAGTGTTCTTATTTAAAGGGAAAATTTGGAGACAGACACTTCTATGGGGAGAACGCCATTTGAACATGAAGACAGCTATCTACAAGACAATGAAAGAGGCTTGAAACAGATCCTTCCTCACAGATTTCAGAAGGAACCACCCTGCCAACATCTTCTGTTGTTTATACCAACCAGTTTATGATACTTTGTTATAGTAGCCCTATCAAACTAATACATATACACTATTATAAAGATTTTTGGAAATGGAATAATAATAATAATGATAATCTCTCAAGGCAATTGGGGAACAATAAAGGTTGACAGAAAGACCTACCTTCTGCCATTGCCAGCACCAATGAAAAACTGAGCTCTTTGTAAGTCCCCACAAACACAGACATGGGACCCTAGTCTAACACAAACTTTTGAATATCCTGAGGGAAAGAGGCTACAAATAAAAGATTGATCTCACTGACCTTTTATGTCCTTCTGGGGATAACCCCAATCCCCATACTTGAACTTTTTACTTCTATTTTTGTAACCATAAGTCCCTCTCTGTTTTGTAACTGGCAGTAGATTCCAGTTCTAACTTTTGTAAAGCTCCCTGCTTTGAAACTTACTAAATGCCTGTCTCCTCCTGAAGATTAAGGGTGCCAGCAGTTCTTCTAAAGAGTGCTATAGTCTTCAGCGTAGGTCAGTGGCAATGCCCCATCAACCCAATGCCAGAATATCTTATGACGACTTTCTGCCTTTAAACATTATCAATGCTTTTTTCCACCTATCTACTGTGAAAAATATTCTAGTCGTAAGTAAGCCATTATAAAGTGCTCACTTAAATTCCCTTGGTGAGCACCTGCAACTCCTCTGTACCTGAATATCAGCATCACACATAGAATACAATGTATAGATCGAAGGCTAATCTGACCATCTGCCCCATTCAGCTGATCTTGCTAAAAAGTGCAAAATAACAACAACAGCAACATCAAACAACCTCACATATTTCAGTAGTCTTCTCTTCTTTATATAGCATACCACCATATATCTTTCCATTTAATTACTACTACCTTTATATTCTACACCATTCTTGTGTAATTTACAATCCATATTTTTTTTTGTTGTTGTTACTTACCCTAGCATGTCCATGTTTTATATTTCACTTGATTGTAAATTTTCTGGGCTAAGTGTTCATGCAACCACTTTATGGGATCCCAACTTTCTCTCCAGGTACATCCAAACATGGCCACATAATTTTTCTCATAATTCAGGGTTGTATTTATCTCCCCTTTAAAGATGAGAACATGGAACACAATCATCAAACCAATTTGTGAATATTGAGTACTATTCTAAACAGTGAAAATACCAATGTTGTGCTTTTTTTTTTTTTATTGATTTCGCTTTAAGAATTTTGCACTTTAATATACTGGTTCATTGAGTCTTTCTTAAAACAAGCTTAAGCATTTACAGTGCTTGAAACAAAACAATCCAAAAAAAAATCTTGGCAACTATTCAGTGTTTGAAATAATTAAGTTGATAAAAAAATAACTCAGGTTTCGCATGTAATAACTTGATGGATATATAGCAAACAGAGGGCCCTACTTTTCATTTTAAATGGGTTGGGGGAAGAAGTATGGTTAGTCCAAAGGATAGAGGTTCCATATTATACCTCTTAATGACATATATGGCATAGGATCTGACTCACAGATTTTTATCAATCACAAATTGAGAACCAGACATATCGCATGGCTATACATAGAAGAATCTTCTTTGATAGGGCACTACTTCAGCAAAACATGATCTAATCAGTATTACTGATATTGCGTAATCAATAGTGATATCTTTCTGATGCAGTAAAGCTCAGCTGAGAGAGTTTCCTGTCCTGGGACTAAAGATGGAAGATAAGATAGACTGTTAAGGTAACTATATTTGTCTTTTCTACTGAACTCATTTCATTATAAAGCTTGCTATTATAAGAATTTAATTAGGTCATCTAACTGGGGTAAGGAGAATGTAGAGTCACTATATGTCCATTTGTATGCCCATTGTTGTTTTTTTGTTTTTTAAATTAATGAAGTAGAGAAAAGTGCCTGAATGCTCAAGAAATTTTTAAAAACTGGATCCACCAGTGAAACTTACATCAAGAAATAGAAGATTGAAAGTGCTGTAAGATTTCCTTTCTGCCCCACTTCTAACAGCTACCCTCAAGGGTTACTACTATCGTGATTTCTGGCAAAATCGATTTATTTTGCCTGCTTTTGTACTTTATACAAATATACATATGGTACATTACATAAATATATTATATTTTACATTAAAATTTTATAAATATTTAGTGTCTTAATTCTTTTGCTCTACCATTAAGTTCCTATGACCCAGGCCTAGTGTTGCCTGTATTAGTAGATTACTCATTCCTATTGATAAGTGATATTCTCCTATGTGACTATATCCCAATTTATTTATCTATTCTACAATTTATGGGCATTTGGATAATCTCCAGATTGGAGTTGTTACAAATAATAACTCTGCTATAAACATCCTAGTTTATTATTTTAAAAAATATGTAAACGTTTCTGATGGCAGGTTATGTTTCCTTGATTTTAATTATTCTAGATAACATAAACATTTTAATAATATAGATTTTTTTCAATCTATGAACATGGGATATCTTTTCATTTATTTGTGTTCTCTTTAATTTCTTTCTTTCATTGATATTTTATAGTTTTTATTGTTGAGATCTTTCACCTCCTTGGCTATGTTTATTTCCAGGTTTTTTTTTTTTTAAGCCAGTATAAATAGAATTGATTTCTTGAGTTTTTTCAGATAGTTCACTGTTGGTGTATAGAAATACTACTGACTGTTGTATGTTAATTTTGTATCCTGAAACTTTACTAAATTCATTTATTAGTTCCAACAATTTTTTGTGAGTTTTTAAGGTTTTCTGTAATTATGTAGTCGGTAAACAGGAACTAATTGATTTTTTTCTTTTTCAATTTGAATGCCCTTTATTTCTTTCTCTTATCTAATTGTGTTGGCTAAAACTTCCAGTACAACCTTGAATAAAAGGAGTAAAATTAGGCATCTTTGTCTTGTTCCAGATCTTATAAGAAAAGCTTTTACCTTTTTCTTGTTCAATATGTTAGCTGTGGATTTGTCGTATATGGCCTATATTATGTTGAGGTATATTCCTTCTCTACCCAGTTTGTTGAAAGTTTTTATCATTAAGAAATGTTGAATTGCACAGAATGCTTTTTCAGCATCTATTTAAAAGATTATAAAGTTTTTGTTCTTAATTCTGTTAATGTGATATATCATGTTTACTGATTGCATATGTTGAACCATCCTTATATCTCTGAGATCATGGCAAATGATCTTTCTAATGTGTTGTTGAATTTGGCTTGCTAATGTTTTATTGAGGATTTTTCCATCTATGTTCATCATGTTGGCCTGCATTTCTTTTTTTGTTGTTGTTGTTGTGTTTTTGTCTGGTTTTGGTATCAGGATAATGCTGGCTTTGTAAAATGAGTTTGGAAAGTATTCTCTTCTTTTTGATTTTTTGGAAGAGTATGAGTAGATTTGGTATTAGTTTCTCTTTAAAAGTTGGTAGAATTCAGCAATGAAGTCTTTGGATTTCAGCTTTTCTTTGATGGGAGACTTTATCACTGCTTAGATCTTGTTACTCATTATTAGTCTGTTTGGGTTTTCTATTTCTTCATGAGTCAATCTTGACAAGTTGTATGTGTCCAGAAATTTATCAATTTTCTCTAGGTTTTCCAGTTTGTTGGCATATAGTTACTCAACTCAAAAGAATTTCCAAACATGAAAAATACAGATAAAATTCATCTTGACCACACATCTCCCCTACAGCTGCGCCCCATTCCTCTACTCACATTTACAACACAAATCTTAGAAAAAGTTGTCTATATTCTTTCATTTTCTTTTCTCTTAAACCTTCTGTCAGCCAAAATGAAGAATAAGATCATCAAATTGGACTCACAGAGATCCTTCACTGTGCCATGCTTCATAATCACTTCAATGATATAGACAATGAAGGGACACAGGCACAGTGGTGTGGCTCCCAATGTCCTTCCTTCTAGCATCAGATGCATTTTCTAACCCTCATCAAAGGAAGTGGTCTCTAATAGAGATAGGCAGTCACCTTACACAGTGAGGATGATTTAGGTAATGAAACAACTACGTTGTGCACTAAGATAGGTTCATAGTTTATGTGATGCTTTCCAGAAACCTAGGCCTTATAAATCTATAGATTTTAGGTTTGCTTACCATAGTCACTAAACCAGTGATACTCTACTAAAATAATTTAATAGATAAGAACTCTTCCCCAGTATCATTTGTTTGTTTGCCATGAGGTTCTTATTAATGTGTTATAAGGGGAGTAATCTGGAGTTATCTCTTCATTTTTTACTAGAAACACCACCCAAGTAAAGTTAGACAAGTAAACCACAGGCCAGCTACCTAATTCCTCTCTTCCCATACTCTAAGGTGGTATTTATTTACACCTATTTATCAAGACCATCAATGAAAGTATATATTCTACATTATTTTTTTAATTCAATTTTCAGTTCTCAGTCCCCCCACTCAATAAATCTGATCCTCTATTCTTTTAATATACTTTTCTTTCTTGCTTCCAGGGAAGCATTTCTCTCTCTCTCTCTCTCTCTCTCTCTCTCTCTTTCTCTCTCTCTCTGTCTCTCTTCATTCTTACCTCACTGGCTGCTAATTTTTCTCTCTCTTTGTGGTTCTTTCTTATTTCCAGGTTTCTTAAGATGAGAGTGTAACATAGGAAATAGTCCTTAGGATTTATCTCTCTCATTCCTTTGTGATCTCACACAATCTCATGTCTTTAAATCCCATCTGTATATTGAATACTCCAAATCCATATCTTACTTTCTGTCCTTTCCCTTGGTCTCCAGATTCATATATCCAGCTGTTGTGTTTGATATCTCTATTTGTATGTCAATGCCCATTTGAAACTTCACATATCCAAAACTGAATTTTTGTTCTTATTCTCAGATGTTTTCCTCCCATAGACTTCCTCTGTGAAAAAAATGGCAATTCTTCTATTTATAGTAACTCAGGATAAAACCATGGTGCTTTCCTTGCTTGCTTTCTTTCCCAAAGAAAGTACTTCTCCTTGTCTCTACTTTCAAAAGTAGATTTCATTTGAAAGTTAATGAACCTTAGGTTTTGTGGTTCCTCCCTAGTATAGGTTCTTCCTATCCCTCTAAGGATTCAGAAAGAGTCATCTAGCCCTGTGTCTTAGGCACAGGGTATATTCTGCACTATAATGCACATTAGTAAGGAACCTGAGGCTGGGTGTAGGGAGCTGCATGCTGGCAACACTACTTGTACAACTATCAAGTCCAGAACAACACTTGTCGCTGGTTGACCTCAAATAGTAACTGGAGCCTACTGCTCATTCCAAGGAGAAGTATCTGAAGGCAACATGGTTCTTCTCTCTAGTAAGTGACCATTATGACCCAGGCTTATCGAGCCCTGAGGACTGGCTCAGGGGCTACTAGTTGTAGCAATAGTGAGTGGTATGGAGGGACCCCAGTAGATAATTAGACCAGGACGGACCTAATGTTTGAAGCAGTGGATTTTCCCAGGTGTCAAGGATGGTAGATCAAAGGGCTGGAATTTCAGAGAGTTTCCCTCTAGCAAAAAGCACAGCCTGGCCAAGAACTGCAGATAAAGTTATAAAACTGCAAATTATTTTTTAAAACTGTTAAAAATAAAACACAAATTTTGTTCAAGCATGCTTGAACAGAAGTTATTTTGATTTTTGTCAACAAGAGAATTATCATCCTATTCTCTCTACCATAAAATTGTTATATGAAGAAGTGACCAAGGAAAATGTGTCTAAAAGTATAGAGAAAAAGCAGCATAGAGATACAGCAGGAAGGCGATAATAACAATCATACTTATAACTTTCAAGTTCTAAGACTTCTATGATGACTGTGTTGTCATATTTTTAATATTTGTAATGTCTTTACTTATTCTGCATATTTACTCCTATGTCTGAGTTTGTAGCAATAATTTTGTGTTTTGAAGAGGATCCCGCAAAACCCACATGTGTTTCTGTGTATTGCTTTTTCCCTACTCCAGGTGTCCCTCACTCTCTCACATGAATTATCCCAGGAGGCTCCAAACTTCCCTGATTTGCCCTAGTCTCACTCCACTCAATTTACAAAAGGAGAGCCAGAGTGATCATTGTAAAATGCAATCTAGGCCAGGCCCACCTTTTGCTTGAAACCCTTCAATCACCCCTTGTCTCACTCAAGAGTCAAGGCCAAAGCCCATAGGAGTGGCCTAACTCTTGCCCTACTTAACTCTCTGACCTTATCTGCTTTCTCTCTCCTCATGCTCATTCACTCAGCTTCAGTCAGGTTGATCTCTTTGCTGTTCTGGGAATGTGACAATCAGTCCCCTAATTTGAGAACTTCTGACCTGAGTCCCTCTTCCTGTAAAATGCTCTCTAAGATATTCACACAACCTTTTTCCTGACTTCCTTAAACAGTTTACACATAAACAACAGAGACTCAGTGAGAATTCCCTGATCATCCCATTTAAAAGAGATTCCTTAGCACCCACACGGATATCTTCTCCTCTCTGCTGGAATTTTCTGCATACCATTATCATCTTCTAAACCACTATAAAGTCAACTTACTTATTTGTTCATTGCATTTTTCCTCCCATTTATTTCATCTCAATAAAGCAGAGTTTTTTGTCTGATTTGTTCTCTTACTATTCTCTCTTCCAGTATTTAAACAATGCCTGGCACATATTTGCCCCTCAGTAAATGTTTGATGCATTTATAAATAAGTGAAGGAGTGAATAATTTATGCTTCCTGAACTCTTGCAACTTAGACCTAGAGACAGAAACATAAAAGTTATCTATTATTATTTTGGTCCTGAGTATAATAGAAAGTCTCTAAAGATTTGTGACTCATTGAGTAACATCATGAGAGATTTATGAAAGATGATTTTGAAAACATTATGGAAGATGGCCTGTTTGGGGTAAGACTAGTGACTAATTATTTGGGAGTAATGTGAAAATGATCTATCTGTACTGGAGTAATGGAAATAGATGTTATGGTTCTTGGCACATTGATCCTGAAAATTTCATGAACGATTTTCTAGGCTGCTTTTTTTGTCTTTTCTGTTTTTATCCAAATATTTAACATTGTATTCAATCTCAAATTAAGATCGAATAACCCAAAGAGTCCAAATCTAGTATTGATGGGATTGGTAACATACCTTCAAGAAGTTTTCTTCCAGGAATTAAATATATATATATAAATAAATATATATAAATAAATAAATATAATTATTTATATATAAATATAAATAAATATATTTATAAATATATAAATAAATAATATATATAATAAATAAATAAATAATCCATTTGCTGCTAACATTTTAATCTTCTAGGGATATAACTTGTGGAGTACACCACCTTACTGTGCATGGCAATGGTAGATACTTTTATTCTATCCATCCATAAAATAGCGAGGCATCGTATTATATGAAATAGAAAATAGTGGCAGTGAGAACAGTAAGTGTTTTGTCATTTTTGGTCCCCGATGTTTGTGGGTGTCCTCACCCTCCAAACTAAAGATATCAAATTGCTTTTCACAAACCAAAACATATACATGAAAGGCCAGAGAAAAGGGAAAACAGATGGAAGGGGAAGAGGAGGGAGTAGAAGGAAATGAAAGGGAAGCAGGCTGCCACCTGTTTTCCAGCACAATGATCATTAAAGTTATCACATGTTATGCCAGAAGCTTTATTTTAAATACCCTTGTCTGCTACCTTCTGGGTTAAATAAATAGTTTTGAATATACATTTTGTTCAAATTACTTTCCATCACAGTCAGTGACTGTAGTTAAATTTACTGAACAGCTTTGAGTACTCCCAGAAAAATAAAGAAAAGGAAGTATAAAATGTTACCTCCATCTTGTTCATTCAGGAACATTCATTGTTTCTGAATATAAAGAAGTCCCATTTGGTACCTCAAGTAATGCTCCCTGATAGAGCCAACTATCACTATTCTTAAATATATATATATATATTACAAAGGGAGTGAATAAAATGTTAAAATAGGAATTAATTTAATAGATTAGAACTGGCCCCAAGAGAATTTCACACTATAAGCCTAATGATTACTCTTCCAGTGGGAATTTCTGGATACCTAAGCCATACTTATATCAACTTAATTTCTGACAAATATAAAGGTTATCATGTTGAGCTGTGGAAATATATATATATATGTATTTATATATATATCAGTGTTGATAATTGCAAGGTCCATCTATGATATACCAAGGACTTTTTTCCTTTTTTGTTTTTAAGATTAGTATTCATTGATTAATAAATATTCATATGCTTCATTGTTCTTACCATAACTATTACATATATGTAATAATTGTTGCTGAGCACAATGCTTGGATTCTGTTTTTTCTTTATATTTTATGTGTTTGTTGCAATGAACATATTGATAATCTAGAAAGGTTAAATTCTAACTATACTACCATTTCTGTTTCTAAATAAGTGTATTGATTTAATCAGTAACTATAGAATTTATTACAAGTTCTTAGTGTTAATGCTAATTTTCAGGATATCAATAAATATACATTTAGTTTAAAACGTATATTCTTGGATTAAAATGAACAATGCTATAAGAACATATTACCATGATATTAAGAGCTAGAATCAGCTCCACTGCTATTTCTTGATAACTGTACAAATTTACTGAAGTCACTTGATATTAATTTCCTCAGATAAAAAGTGGGAATCATATTTTGGCAATTGAATATTCAGCTGCTATTAGAACACTCCCCTCCCCCTGCCCAAAGAAAACAGTTATAAAATTTGGATGTAATACTAAAAACAGCTATATTGAACAGTGATCAGCTGCAGGCAGACTGGCGGGGAATACACACATGGGCGGAGGATGCAGGAGCTGTACAAACAACATTCCCAGTCTTGGGATCATAGCCTGGAAACAATTAGCATGGCACAAGCAGAGGGCATGCTGCTGGTGTTAGAATAACTGCAGTGTTTTGACCTAAGAAACCAAAAAGTGAAGCCAGGTAAGCTATGGCTACTGAAGAGAGTGAGGGAGTTCCTGGAAGGGAAAGAACCAGACAGGTGATCATCTTTTCTATTGTTGGCCCTTGAATTATGCATACTTGGAACAGATTTAGGACTGTAAGATTGCCTAGAGTGTAAGAGCCCACAAAGGAGACATACAGAGTATAGACTCTCAATTGATTAGTCTGCATATGAAAGGCATGTTCACAGGCAAGTCCTTTACTATCTCTAGGAATCTGCTAACCCTGGGAAAGTAGCAAAGTCCCTGATGTCAAAGGATTAAATACAGAAAATAGAAAACATGGTAAATGCATCATTTTCATGTTCATATAAAATCTTAAAGAACATAAACACACACACACACACACACACACACACACACACACACATACACACACACACAGACCCTAGTAGAATTAATAGATGGGATTAACAAGACTCCAGGGTACAAGGGCAAAATACAAAAATCAAGGGTTTGTGTGTGTGTTTATGTGAGTGTGTGTATTTTTGTGCATAAACAATGAATAATTAGAATGTTAAATCAAGGAGCAAATCCACTTAAAAAAGTTTTAACAAACTATGTGTAAAATACTGAAAACTCAAACCCTGACAAGGGAATTTAATGACCTGAATAAATGGAGAAATATGCAATGCTCATGCAGGTCTTCCCAAATCAATCTATAGATTCAATACAGTTTAAATCAAAATCATGGCAGAATCACTTCTCAGCCTTTTGACTAAGATAAAGTATAAAATCACAACAAAATTCTTTTTGCAGGAAATCCACAAGCTGATTCAAAAATTTTTATTAAAGGCATTCAATGTGAAAAATAAAAAAAACAATTTTAAAAAATGAAAAGATTAGAAAACTTAACACTATCTGATTTTAAGGTTTATGATGAAGCTGCAGTTATTATGATAGTGTGATGTTAGCATAAGGATAGACATATAGCTCCTTGGATTAAAATAGAGAGTAGACCTCATACAATGACAATTGATTTTCAATTAAATGCTAAAGTTATTCAAAGAGAAGACATAGTGTTTTCAAAAAATGATGCTGGAGCAATTGAAAATCTGTAGGAAAATAAACAGATTAAGACAAAGAAGTTCTACCTTTACCTAGCACCACACATAATTAGAAACTGCAAAAGTATACTTACTAAGGTATGTCAGAGGTTGCCTGAGACTAGAAGTTGGAGGACATTGACTTCAAAAGGACTCAAGGGAAATTTTTAGGGTGATGATAATATTCTGTATTTTTATTATGGTGGTGTTATACAACTGCATAAATTTGCCAAAATTCACCCAATTCTGCACTTAAAATGGATGAATACTATTCTATGACAATTATGTCTTCAATAGGTAGATAGAAATGAAAATAATGTGTGCCTTATAATACTTCTGAAGTTTACAAATTGAAAAGTGCTATTATTATTATTATCAAAATAAGAATTCTAGAAAAAAAAAGTAGGAAAAACTTCTAGATATCAGCCTAGGCAAAGAACTTATGACTAAGACCCCAATGGAAATTATAGCAACAAGAAAAATAAATAAATGGGCCTTGATTAAATTTAAAAAAAACTTCTGCATAGCTAAGGAAATAATCAACAGAGCAAATAGACAAACTATACAATGGGAGAAAATATTCACAAATTATACATCTGGTAAAGGGCTACTCTCCAGAATCTACAAAGAACTCAAACAAATCAGCAAGAAAAAAACAAAAACAAAAAAACCAAAACATTAAAATGTGCACAAAAGACATGAAGAGCAGCTTTTAAAAGAAGATAGACAAGTGGCCGATAAACATGAAAAAAAAATGCTCAAGGTCTCTAATTATCAGGCAAATGCAAATTAAAACCACAATGAGATATCGCCTTACCCCTGTTAGAAAGGCTTTTATTTAAAAGTCCAACAACAATAGATGCCAGTGTGGATGCAAAGAAGAAAGGAACATTTATATACTGTTGGTGGGACTGCAAATTAGTACAACCTCTATGGAAAACAGGATGGGGATTCCTCAAAGAAGTAAAAGTAGATCTACCATTCAGTCCATCAATCCCACTACTGGATATCTATCCAAAGGAAAAGAAGTCATTTTATCAAAAAGACAGGTTTACTTGAATGTTGATTGTAGCAGAATTCGCAATTGCAAAGATATGGAATCAACCCAAGTGCCCTTCAATTTATGAGTGGGTTAACAAATGTGGTATATGTATACCATGGGCTACTACTCACTCATAAAAAATGATGAATTATTCCTTTCCCCTGATTAACTGTACACCTTGGTAAATTCACTGAAAATCATTTAATTGTACACTTAAAATGGAGTGTTGGTTGTACGTAGATACAGTTGGAGCACTATGTATGTACTCTATGGACTACTTTGACAGAGTAGGTTTTTGAATGTAA